>MU227470.1:290257-304274 GCA_018584345.1 Thuja plicata | reverse complement strand
CATCGCTACTTGTTCAACTGCTTTGTTATGTTGTTTTGATGTCTGCGCATGTCTTCAAATCTCTCTCTCACTATAATTGTCTCCAAAACCAAATCGATCTTAGGTGGAGGTCATACATACTCCATAGTATCTTTCTCTAATCTCACCTTTCATAAAATGTCCTACTCAATCTTTGTTGTCCTAAACAATACCATTATACTCTGTATTTTTGCTTAGGTACTTAGTCATTTTGAAGATTGTGTCTTCAAAATAGAACTTCATTCCAAGTGATCAATATACTAGATGTGTTTCCATAAATGTAAACCCATAAGTATCTCATACCATACCAAAACTATCACTTGCCAACAATCTCTCCCTTTGGCATTGATGGCAACACTTAGCGAAAAATGACTAAGTGTCCCAAACTCATTGTTCTTCTTTTTCTCTCCATATATATATATATATATATATATCATTTTCTTCTCTTCTCCCCCTTTGAAAACAATGACAAAGGTGCATAAAAAATGTACACAAATGTATAATTTCAATGCTTGCTCGCCAGTTTAAGTACATCCTTGAATGTATCTTCCATAATCTTCACTTTTGTGGTCCATGAATCAACAACTGACTAGCATGAATTAGTCCATTCAGTGCATAGGATGATGTCTCTGCTTCCTTTAGGTATGTGGGCATAGAATGTGTCAATGACTCAACAGTCTTCTCCATATCAAATAAATGAACTTCAAGAATTGATAGCTTAGGATTGATTAGACTCTTCAGCAAACCAAATCTTGTCATGACTCTCCCTTTCTCAATATCCAATACATTCATCTTTTCATAGATTTTTTTATTTCAGTGTCCATCTCTAATATAGATTGTGAGGAGGACTCACAACTTTCCATCATTATATTAAGTGCATTCTTTTCCTTTGCTAAAATATCTTCAATGTTCTCAATATGTCTGATAGGATTTATACAATAGTTGTATAGCATCCTTCCATGTGTGACACAACTTCTGGCCTTTGATGTAGTTTCTCTCAGAATTCCCAAGTCCCATGAAATAGACTGGAAAACTTCCTTCAACTTCTTCTCTTGATAACTCTCCTCAGCCTTCTCTTCAGCAATCTTCATTAAAGACTCATAGTGACTATCAAATTCATCTAGTGCCATACTTAGATTATTTGCTTCATCCTTTCCTTGTAATACAATAGGTACTGGGAGAAGTTTGCTCACAGTATTGACTGTTCTTGTGATTACCCTAGTCTTATTATCTCCTTTAGGTTCAGATCTCTCTTTTTCTTTTTTAAATACCATAAAGGATAGTCTCATCAATTCATCCTCATCCATATTGTCAACATCAGTACTTCAAGTTTTATCCTTACTTTCCAACAATAGAGTAGTGACAGGAGGAGTGAGTCCTAGATCTTGAGCTAAAGGTTTGACATTTAAATGCACAAGATGAGTCATACCACACATGAGATTAATACCTTGATCACTATCACAAAGGAATTTCTTAAGGGCCTCAATAGCTTGAATAGAATCTTGATTATGGTTTTCTTGAATAAGCCAATTTCTCATTTTATCAAGTTTAGTTGAAAGTTTTTGGACTTGTTCAGGAGGAACTCTTAAAGAATCATCCTCATCATGAGATGAGTGAGAAGATTTATGCTCCGTAGAAGGATTGGAATCATGAGTGATCAAATTTTCATCCGGAACCCTAAGGAAAGGAGAGGAAGACTCAAGATCGATGGAACCCATATAAGTCTATGACTTCTTCTAACTGGGATATTATAAGTAGGACTATAGGTAGTAAAGCTCATACACCAATGCAATGCAAATGAACTAAATTAGGAAAATGTAAATGCAAGAACATAAAAGAAGGCTAATATAATATGCATGCAAGATCCAACATGAAATTTAAATCTAACACCACAAAAGAAAGAGTTGTCGTAAGTGGGTTCACCAAAATGTAAGAAATAAAATATGGTGAGATGTGAATATGTGAATGTGAAGGGGTAAAAATGTGTAATGTGGATGTATTGTAAGATGAATGAACTTATATTTTGAAAGGTTTGGGAAAGGTAATATTCTACTCCTAGCCCCAAATTTACAAAGGAAAGATCCAAATTGATTAACCACAAGAAAATGGTCAATGCACACATGAATCAATCAATTGGAAATAAGAAGAAAGAGGAAAACCTTACATTTCCCGTTAATGAGGAGAAGGAGAGTTTTTAATAGATCTAAAATGATAAAAACCTTAATTGAAATTAATTGAAGACAAATACTAACCTCAAAGTATAGCAGATCTGGAAATTGTTGTTTTCTAATGCATGTACTGAGTTTTTGGAAATTCTGCAACCGGATCTGGAACAGAAACAAAGAGGAGAAAACCCAAAAATATTTTCCTTTTCTTCTCCAGGTAGACCTTGACCCAAATACAGTTTGACCTTGACCCCTTTATGTCGACCTTGACCTGCACTGCTCCGACGGAAATTATTTTTGCGGATCCTGAAAGTTTGTCGAAAAGGGTATCCAAATATGTTATGTGGTTCATTGTTCTATACCTGTACCTGCAAGAAAAATGGTTTTATTTTTTATGGGGGAGGTTTTTGCCTTGGTCAAACCCTGGTTTTGGAATTAGTCTTATAATAGAATTGAAATTGCAATAATAAAAAAAGTAAATAGAATAATTCACCTTGCTTATATTGAAACCCTTGTGGAGGATTTGAATCCTTGGATCCACAAGTATGAATGCACCAAATGGATGTAGAATGTAGAATGTAGGATGTAGGATGTCTCAAATCAATGGCCTTTAGATCTTCAACACCAATCTTGAATGGATTTTGGAATAGGAAGAAGCTTGAATGGATATGGATGGAGAAATCTTCAACAAGAGGGCTCCATAGAGCTTGAATCCTTCAATGGCTACCAATGGATCTCCTTGATGAATTGAATTCTTGAATGCTTGAATTCTTGAATGAAGATGATCGCTTCAATAGATTATGCGTAGATGTTCATGTGTGTGGGTGATCCTTATTTTTTGCGTCATAGAAAATGAGAGGAGAAAGGCTTCCTTATATACATGTCTAGGGCACAAACTTCTATAGAGGCCAACATAGAAGAATTAAATTCCAATTAGGCCTATACCCCTATAAGTGGACCTATATTAAATATCTATTCAAGAGTCGTTACTTCAGAGTCCAAAATAGCCGACCTGGAAGCATGAAACAATTCTTTCCAAACCCCGACATCCAGAGATCTTGGGAATTTGAAATTTGGACCTTGGGTCAGGGTCGCGGTCAACCCTGACCTAGGTCAAGGTTGAGGGTGACCTTGACCTAGAAGGTTGACCTTGACCCTGAGGTCAAGAACCTCAAGATTTTAGAGCAGGATACCAGAAATGGGTAGGAGAGAAGTGGAAAACAGGGTAGAACAGGGGAAAAGAACCAGATCCAAGTCAAAGACTCATTCAAGGCATTTGACATGACCCCAAACCACCTACTTAGAGGGATAAACCAGTCCTAAATGGAAGTGCTTCCATTTTTTGACAATACACCACTTAACCAATAAGATGGGGCCCCGATTTGAATTTTGGGAAAAAACACATAATAGGCTAGCTTGGTCGACTTAAATTCCTCCAAAAAAGTGATGAAACTTGTTTTGGGAATCAAGAATGCGAAGAGAAAGACATAAATAGGTGGTGCAGAGTTGGTGTACCAAAAATCGATGAGAGATTCCATACATGCTAAAATGGGGTCTAACTGAGCATCTAATTATAGGTTCTTACTATTTAGGATGACATTTAGCTCCCATTTTATTGGGAGTATAAGTTCACCCATGAGAGAGAGAGAGAGAGAGAGAGAGAGAGAGAGAGAACCCAATTGAAGGATCTTAACTCAAACAACCACATGCAAGGTCTCATAAACAAAAACAAAAATTATACAAAAGACAAAAGACGCCAAAAAAAAGGATTAGTACTAAAAACAAAATTCCAAATAAACTAGTTGAAGAGACCTTGATCAATAAAATGTCACAATCACTAGCATCACATTTGGAGAGATATTTCAAAAGCACAAATGGTCACTTAAAAATGGAAAGAGAATTGCCAAAGAAAAGACAAAACTCCATGATCTAACCCACTAGCAAAGTGATGAGAGTGTGGATAAAAAGAGAGACCATGAATGCAACAATCTAGCAAGTTGTGTTATGCTAGGTGATCCATGGGAGAGAAGAGGATTAAAGAGTAGAAAGGCTAAAAATTTGTATTATTCTAGTTCCACTCATCCTAGAAGAGAGCTCGATGCAAAAATTGGAATTCATGGTCTAGCAAGCTATGTTATGCTAGTCAACTCAACCTTGAAAAATGTAAAGGAATAGGTCAAATAGTCTAGCAAGTTTTATTATGCCATTTCAACAAATACCACAACATTTAACTAAGGAAACATCATTTTCAAGGAAATATGAAAACAATTCATAGGGAAACTTATCCTAAGGAAACTATTGTCTCCTTATAGAATTTACAAAAGGGGATCATTCCTACAGAAAGCATAGCCTCCACAGGGATCCATTAGAGCAATTAGTCCTAAGGAAAGCATAGTCTCCTTAGGAATCCATTAGAGGGATCGATCCTAAGGAAAGTATAATCTTCTTATATATTCATGATGAATAAGGCTACATAATGTACAAGGAGGATAAAATGGGGCCTAATTGAGCATCCAATAATAGGTGCTTAAAATTTAGGATGGTACAATGATGCACAATTTTTTGTGAGGTTAGTAGCATTGGAGGAAGTTATTAGGAAGCATAATATTTTCATGGATAACTCTTATTCCTTTGGAAAAGGGAAAGCTCTTTAACTAGGGATTTTTCCTCTACCAATAATAGTTAGACTCTTGATTTAGATAATTCGCATCACATGACTCATGATGTGGATCTTATTGAATTTGTTTCAGCTAATTGTACTTCTCACATTTCTATTAGGAACTCTTCATAGATTTCATTTCTAGGGTTTGGTTTAGTTCAAATGCAGGACGCTTTCATTAATGATGTTCTTATGTTTGATATTTCACAAAATCTACTTTTTATTTATTAGATTTGTCATCATGGTGATGGAAGACTTGTTGTCTTCTCTCCCAATCATGTGACTATTTGAGAGTCACAAGATCCTAAGGAGGTTGTTTCTACAAGAATAGTTGATCATATGGACCAATTATATAGGTTTGATGGATTTGATTTTCATCTAGATCATCCTTTATTGATCATGTAGATTTAGTGAGAAATATTTGGTATGAAAGGTTGAGAACTTGAATTACATTTATCTATATAAAATGAGCACACAAAAATTGGTGATTGGCCTTGCTCAAATCTATTATTTAGAGTCAAGGTTGTGTACTTGGAAAATATCATAGGAATCCCTTTCCTAAGGCTATGGGAACATGTTCTTTCACACCCCTTAAGCTAGCATATAGTGACCTATTGTCATATTTTACTCCTTTCTTCTCAAGGGCATAGTGGATGTTCTCATTTTTATTGATATTTTTCTTGGTGCACATGGGTGTACTTTATAAATTATAAGGATGGGGTTATTTTATTTTTAATGGGGTCTTCCTTGCATTATTAGAGAAGTAGTCAGGTCTTTCTCTCTAGAAGATCTATACAAATAATGGAGGGGAATAAGGAAATCGGGCATTTCAAGACTTTTTTAGTGATCAAGATATTCTTCATTATCATATAGTTCCATACACTCCTTAGAATAATGATGTGTCCAATAAAAATAATATGACTTTGAGAGAGTTGACCAATTGTATGCTTCAATCTAGGTCCATTGTTCAATAATTAGGGTGGAGGCTATCAATTGTGCAAAAGTTACATTCAAATTTGTATGCCTCATAAGTTAGTGTGGAATGTGACTCCTGAGGAGGCTTGGTCTTATTTCAAGCCTAAGGTATCCTTCTTCAAATTATTTGGTACTGATTCATGGACATTTATTCTACATGATAGGTGTAAAGAAATAGAGAAGAAGAGACAATGATCAATTTTTGTTGGTCATTCTAAGGATGTGAAGGGTTTTCATTTATTTTACTCTCACAAAATACGTTCATTTTCATTATCATATTCATTTTGATGAATCCTTCACTCCAATGGATTCTCCATCACAAGTCACTTCCTCCTTTCTTCCAAATTAATCTTTAGGAATGTTTTGTTTCTTGTAGATGATGATAATGCTTTTGTTGATGGTCTTGATCTTGTTGATAAGATTTCCTCACCTCCTCCTCCAACACCCACTAAGTCTCTTTGGTCTTTTACTCTTCTTGAGGAGGTTTATTATTTTGTGGGTAATACTACAGCTACTCATCAAACTTGTTCCTATTTTTTAGGTATCAGTATTTTGAGTCATGTAATTTCCATTGATCCTTAGAAGTTTTCAGATGCTTCAGGTGTTCTAGAATGGGACAATTTTATGACTAAGGATTTTTCTTCTTTGATGAAGAATCATAATTGGGATCTTTTTCATCTTCCTAAGAAAGAAAGTTGGTTTAGTGAAAGTTGGTGTAGTGTACCAAGTTTTTAGCTAATGGTTCTAGTGAAAATTATAAAGCTCGTCTTGTGGCCAAGGGGTTTTCTCAAGTTGAGGATACTAAATATTCTGAGACCTTTGCACTTGTGGAAAAGATAGATTACATTCATCTTATTCTTTCTATTGTTGCATCTCAAGGTTGGTCAAAGTATCAAAGGGATGTTAAGAGTGTATTCCTGCATGGTGATCTTCAGGAGGAGCTCTATATGGATAGCCACTAGGATTTGTGTAGGATTATTCACTTTTTTGTAGGCTTTAGCATTTATTATATGGTCTCAAATAAGCCCCAAGGGATTCGTATGAGAAGATAGATAGTTTTTTTATTGCTTTTGGATTCACTACATGTCACTCTAATCCTATAGTTTATATTCAAATACATGGATAGATCCTCTCCTTTGTGTTCTTTATGTGGATGATTTGATTCTCACATGGAGATCTCTTTCCATGACTGAGGATACTCAGAGAAATTTTATGGATTATTTTGATATGATCGACCTTGGTCTCTTACATTACTTCCTTGGTCTTCAAGTTAATCATTCTCCTATAGGTATTTCTATCTTTTAGAAAAATTAAACTATTTATTTTCTTTATATATTTGGGATGGTCAATTTCATTCCTAACTCTACTCCTTTTCAATCAAGTTTTGTGTTGTCTAATAATTGCACCACTCTATTAGCCGACGCTACTCTGTATTAGCAATTGGTTGGCAACCTCTTGTAATTTTTGTAGATAGATCCTTATAAATATTTTGCAGTTGGTATTGTCTCTTGTTTCTCTCAATACTGTCATGAGATTCATAGGATGGTAGCCAAATGTATTTTATAGTAAATTCCAGGAAGTAAAGAGTTTTTCATTCACTACACATCAAGAGCTACTCAAATTATGGGCTTTATTGACTTTAATTAGGTCTATGGTGAAGAAGATCAAAGGTCTAATTTTGACTCTTTTTTTTCTTAGTTATAGTCTATTTGCATGGTCTTGCAAGAAGAAAACTTCTATTTCATTGTCCTTGACTAAGGCTAAGTATCAAAGATCAATCTTGGCTATTCAAGAGGTTAATTGGCTTCAACAATTGATGGTTGAGTTTGGCTTTCTGTTTAATCATCCCACTACTCTTTGGTATGAGAGCTAGAGTGATATTCATATTCATCACAGCCTAGTAAACCATGAGTGCCCTAAGCATATCAACATCCAAATTCAATTAATTTGAAAGCTCATTCAAGATGATGTTCTTATTTTGGAGTATTTACCTATGAAGCAACAGATTGTAGACATCTGAACACTAAGCCTTTGGTATCTCCTTGCTATATTTTGTTGTGATAGATGTTAAGGGTGAAGAAATTTGTCATTGGGGGTTTTGAAGAGTCCTTCCTTTCACTTTTTCCTTTTTGACAGTTTCAATTTTGTCCCATATGTTTTTCTCTTTTTCTCTATTTGTTGGAATTTTTTTCATTGCATTATAGTTGTGCATGGGTACCAAACATGGCATTATTATTGGGACCCATCTTGCATCTCATATTTCATAATAATCCTAATTTGCACATAGGGAGGATGTTGGTATAGGCTTAATTTTTACTTAGGTAGCCTACATAATAACTTTATTAGATATTAGTTGCATTTAGTTGCACTTTATTTAATATTGTTTATAATGCATTATTTTTTTGTAATTGGTATTTTGATCATGGTTATCACTACCTCTTCACACCTCTCTTATTTATATAGGGTATTTTTGCAGTGTGAATTATCTCAATATATTGTTCACTTCTAGTGAAATAGCATCTTTATGTTGCTTCTCTTTATTTGTGAATATTTATTTTGGTTTGGATAAGCTGTTCTCTTGGGTGATCAAAAAATTACAACAACTATAACACTTTTTAATGTATAATATTATCATAGTTAGTATCATTTTGTATGGTCAAAATGTTTATTGGTCCTCCATGTCATGGTTCACATGTAAACATATGCTTCCAAGTTGTGTCACTTTGTCACCTAGAACCATTATACAATGGGTATGTGCCAAAAATTTAATCTAAAAGTAGGCACAATAAAATTATATGTGTACTCCAAGGAACTTTGGGTTGAATCTCAAATAAGATCATTAATGCTTCATTCATTCTTTGTAAATTTTTGAAAAAAAAACTCTCATACTAGGAGACAACAACTTGGATAATTGTGCCTTGACATCATAAAAATAATAATTAAACTTTCACATCATTGTGACTTATAATTCAATATACCTCTACTCACCTCATACTATCAATTACAAAAAAATGGATGTTGTTGGCAAATTGTGATCTCAATTATGTCAACCCTATGCATGCTTGAAGGTGTGTTACTATTAATACACATTGTAGTGTTGACCTTTCATGTCAACCATCTGCTTGTTGTTCTATTGCAGTTGTGAGTGTATGAGTTGTGATGGTTCCATCCCTTTGTTGATATAGTTGGGAAGATGTGGAGAGTTTGCTCATGGTAGGATGTGTTTCTACTCTAATATTGGTATATTGTAGAAGGTAGAGGCTTGTGAAAATGATTGATGGTTGATAGTATTCTCTAGTTTGAATGTCCATCTACTTGGTGTTGATGTCTACACTACGTTGTGTTGCAAGTTATGATAAAGATGTTGTGTTGTTGGTTAAATGGTAAAGATGTTGCATTGATACATTATTAATGTGTTTTTGGTTAGAATTGTTGTAGTAGTATTTATGTTAATCCTCCTTTGTGTTGACAATGATGTATGTGTTAGCAATAGTCCCAAGAGATAACTGAGAGGGGGGGTGAATCAGTTATCTACAAGATTCAATTCTTTTTCAATTAAGTACATAATAACTTTAAACATACACTCAATGAGATAACAAAGAATTGAATAACACAATTTTGGTGACAAGGAAAACTAAATTAGGTAAAAACCCTGGTGGGAACTAGCACCAACAAATAATTGTACTAGTTTATAATGATCCTTGTTAGAAGATCTTGCAACCCTATTAGGAGTTGATCTTTACAATGCAATAAGTACAAAGACCTGGTCAAACGTCAGACCCTGTTAGGAGTCTTTTACAAGTACCCTCTTAAGGGTGAGGACACACTATCCAAGAGCTCACTGCTCAAATGATGAAGGTTTCAACCTTCTGTAAGGTAGACATACACTATATCTGATAATGAACTGTATGAGTAGACCTGTTGTCTTGATCAGTTCCAATGAATTGTAATCTTCTTCTGCTTCTTCACATAAATCTTAAACTTTTACTGTCTAACTTTCTGCTCTGCTCTGTCTTTTCTTTTTCACTTCATTTTCACTCTTAACGATCATATTTGAACTGCTATATGTATCTTCTCCAAGGATAAGGTCACGACAGCTATAGGAAACACTTTAGCAACTTCCTTTTCGGCTTAACTAAGCATGCAATCAAAGTTAGGACTGTGGAACTCAAGATGGGTGGACGCTTCGCTTCACATAGTCGGCTCTACCAAATTAACTCAAACATCACACTTCTATTGAAACACATTTAGCACCTTTGGATAATTATCATTAACCTGTAACTAAACATGAATATAAACACGCATATCCTGAAGATAGGTGCAACTCAAGAAACACTATAAATATGTCGACTCTTAACAGATAATCTCTAGAAACTGTAACTGCCAAAATAGACTAACATGACTCATCTGCAACTGCATATCTGAATCTGCGTGTATGAACATTGCATCAAGAACATGTCTACAACATAGATGTAAATGTGCAAGGCTCTAGAATATCTATACTAATAGGACACTACTATATATTATATGTTGTCATCAATGACAAACATACAATCAACTATTTGCATAGAAGAAAATCTCCAACAATCTCCCCCTTTGACATTGATGGCAACATATGATATGAAAAATACCATAAACCCAAAGTATCCTTCTTCTTTTTACAATCTTCTCAATATCCTCATCAAAAGCTCATCTTAACTGCTAAATCTCTTTTTACTGTAGTTTTCATTTCTGTATACTCCCCCAGAGTATATGCTCCCCCTTACTATATACTCCCCCTTTGACATCAATGGAAAAGGGTGCCAAAATCAATTAAGCACGGGTACTACTCCAGAAGTAGAGTCGTTAACTATTCATCAGTCACCTAGGACTGATGCTCTTGCTGCACACTCTAATCAGACTCAGGAAAGGGAATTGCTCCCAGCTTCTCCCTGAGATACTCAAAAGTATCTTTTGATAAGGGCTTTGTAAAAATGTCTGCTAACTATTCTTTAGTGCTCACATAATCCAACTTTACTTCTTTGTTTGCAACTTTTTCTCTTAGAAAATGATATTTGATCTCAATGTGTTTTGCCTTTGCGTGCATCACAGGGTTCTTTGACATATTGATAGTGCTAGTGTTATCATAGTGAATAACAATAGGATAATCAATCTGATTACCAAAGTCTTTAATCATTTTCTTTATCCAAACCATTGTTGAACAATTCAATGTTGTTGCAACATACTCAGCTTCTGTTGTTGACTGAGAGATACAATTCTTCTTCTTGCTTGTCCAAGTAACCAACTTGTCTCCAAAAAATACTGCTCCTCCTGAGGTACTCTTCATGTCATCAACACAACCTGCCCAATCTGCATCTGTATACACATGAAGTTGTATATTCTCTAAGTTAGGATACCATAAACGTTAGTCTATAGTCCCTTTTAAGTATCTGAATATTATTTTTATTGCCATTAGGTATTTTTTTTAGGTTCAACTGCAAATATTCCAACAATGCCAACTGCATTGGAAATATCTGGTCTAGATTGAGTAAGATATATGAGTTTTCCAATCATAGATTTGTATAATGTCTTGTCAACTGTTGTGGAGTCATCTTCTTTAGAAAGTTTGATTCATGTTATCATGGGGGTGATTATTGGTTTGCAATCTTCTATTTTGAAAGCCTTCAATACATCCTTCACATACTTGGACTGATTTATGAATATGCCTTTGTCTGTTTGTTTTACATTTAATCCCAAAAAGTATTTGTTAGGTCCAATCATGCTCATTTCAAACTCACTTTGCATCTCTTTAGCGAATTCTGCACTAAGCTTGTCATTACCTCCAAAGATAACATCATCAACAAAGATAGCAACAAGTAGTAGTCCATTAGGTGTCTCTCTCATGAATAAGTTCCAATCTATTGCTCCCTTCTTGAATCCAATCTTTATCAAGTAACCATCAAGTCTCTCATACCAAACTCTTGGGGCCTGTTTAAGTCCATAAAGGGTTTTCTTTAGTCTGCATACCATGTCTGGTTTGTCTAATAAATTAAATCCTTCAGGCTATTCTATGTAAACTTCTTCCTTCAGGTCACCGTTCAGAAAAGATGACTTGGCATCCATTTGATATACTTTAAAGTTCTTGAATGTTGCATAGGCCAAAAACAACTTGATATCTTCCAATCTTCTCACAGGGGAAAATGTATTAGTGTAGTCTATTCCTTCTCTCTATGCATATCCTTTACATACCAGTCTTGCTTTGTTTCTTACCATTGTACCTTCTTCATTCATTTTATTCCTGAATATCCACTTTGTTCCAATCACATTTTTGTCACAAGGTCTAGGAACTAATTCCCATGTATAATTCTTAATTATTTGATCTAATTCTTCTTTCATAGCTTTCTGCCAATATGAATCATTAGATGCATCTTCAACACTTAAAGGTTCAATTTGTGAAAGTAAACATACCTCTTCATCAACTGTTAAACTTTTTGCCTTAGATCTTGTCAAAACTCTACTGCTCTGATCTCCAATGATATCTTCCTTTGAATGGTATCTAGTTGTGAATTTTGGAACTTTAGGTGTGACATCTTCTTCTGTAATCTGTGATTCATCTTTGCTTGTTTCAGGGTCATTTCATGATACATCAATACAATCAAACATTTCTTCAATAAATGTTTCTTTACTACTAGGCCTGGGTTCATCTTCAATCATAGATGCACAATCATAGTATCGTTCTTGAATCATGAACTTCTCATCAATCTTCACATGTTTACTTTCAATTATCTTCTTCAATCTCAAGTTAAAACATCTATATGCTTTTCTTTTAGTAGAGTAACCAAGGAAAATACCTTCATCACTTCTGGCATCAAAATTACCAGCACCATCATCTCTCTTGATGTAGCACTTGCTTCCAAATATTTTGAAGTATTTTACTGTAGGTACATTACCAAACCAAAGTTTATAAGGTGTCTTATCTGCGCCTGGCCTTAGTTGTATTCTGTTGATAGTGTAGACTGATGTATTGACCGCATCTCTCCAATAGTTGTGTGCAACTTTTCCTTCTATCATGATAGTGCGTGCTATGTCAAGTATGATCCTATTTCTTCTTTCTGCAATCTCACTTTGTTGAGGGGTTCTAGGAGCACTCAACTTCTTTTTGATCCCATGTTCTTTAAGATACTCATAAAACTGGTCAGAGGTGAATTCTCCTCCTCTATCTAATCTCAAACACTTTAGTTTTAATCTAGACTCATTTTCAACTTTAGCTTTGAATATTTTGAATTTCTCAAAAGATTCAGATTTATCCTTGAAGAATGCAACCCACATCATCCTTGAAAAGTCACCAACAAACAAAATAAAATACCTTTCTCCATAGTATGATCTTGTTTGAGTAGGACCACATAAGTCTATATGCACTAGATCCAATTTGTTTTCTGTTGAATTCTACTTGCTTCTGAATGAGATCCTTACATGCTTTCCCATCACACATTCCCTGCACATAGTATCAACTGGTCTTGCAATACTAGGAAGATCTCTTACTACCTTTACATTTCTTATCTTTACTATATTGTCAAAATTGATGTGACAAAGTCTTTTGTGCCATAGCCAACTGTCATCTACTTTTGCAACAAAAAAACTTACTGTAGACACCTAAAATTGTCCATTCACACTAATATTAATTTTTATTAATATTTTCCCTTAACATTATGGTTAATTTTATTGATTGACTATAATTGTTATATTCTTCTATTTATTTAATTAAATTTATTTTCCCTTTGTATTTAAATTTTATTTAAATACTATAATATATTAAATTCAATTTAATATATTATCCCTCTATTTCCCTTTTTAAAATAAATTTATTTTATTTTATTCCTCCACTAGCCTAAAGTTCTTCTAAACCATGATTAAATTAAATTTATTTTAATTTAATCCCTTTTCCCTTTTTCCTATGCTTACCTTTTTCTAAATATTCCTCTAATCTTGATTAAAGATGGATTACCTCTAAACATGTGCACAATCACCTTTTCTAAGGTGGCCACCTCTCCATCTTTTTTCTCCACGAATCATTTTTAAATTTCTCTTTCACTATAAAAGTGAAGTTTGACTTTTGCCACTTCACCTTTTGCCTCTTAATCCTATCCACTCATCCTTTTGCCTCTTAATCCTATCCACTCATTTCATTTTGCCTCTTCATCTTTTTCAAACCCTACCTAAC
>MU227470.1:259120-282273 GCA_018584345.1 Thuja plicata | reverse complement strand
ATCATTCTTAATCATTCTAGTTCCTTTCTTTATTGCAATCTAATCTTATTCTTAGTTTCTTAATCTTGTTTCATTTATCTTAGATCTTAATCTTATTTTCATTATCATAATCTAGAATCAATCTTGCGTCATTTGTGAAGCTTGGGACAAGTTCCTCATACTTTCTCTCAACTCCTTCACTATCATCTAGCTTGCATCTCCTAGTTTTGCATTTCATTTGTGTTGGGAGAGCATACCCACATAATCTTAAAGAGCAAATCAAACAAGGCTTTGGGTGCCCTTGTTTTAGCTCATCGGAGGTTGTAATGAAAGTTTCTTATTTTTGTTGCATGTACTAACATCTAATGTGTGTGTTTGCTGTTTTGGTGTTTTGTATTTGCAGCAAATAGGTCTACATTTTTATTGCATACACTTACTTCTGAATTGAGCTGAAAAATATTACCTTTAGTCTTAGAGCTTGATGCAATCATATCTCCTTGTTTTTTCTTAATGATGCACTTGTTGTCTTTGAATTCTAGCTGATATCCTTTGTCAAGCAATTTTCCAACACTTCGTAGGTTATGATGTAAATCATCAACATAAAGAACATCATCTGTCTTGTTCTTTCCATCTAAGGTGATAGAACCTCTTCCTATAATAGGTTTGGGAGTGTTATCTCCAAATATAACCATACCACCTTTGTACTTGTCCAAATGTACAAATCTATCTTTGTCTCCTGTCATGTGATGTGAGCATCCCCTGTCAATGATCCAATCAGTCCTGATATCTGCTTTGGAAACTAATGCTAACTCTTGTGCCTTCTTCTCATCTTCATTGTCCATTTCTTCAAGCATTTTCTCAATGTCTTTAATGGAAATCAATCCAATTTCATCTTCTCCTAAATCATCATCAGTTACACCTTCTTCAGCATGATAGCATTCCTTAGTATATTTGGGCTTGTAATCTGATATAAACTTCTTGACTCTTGTAGGACACTTAGATGCAAAATGGCCAACTTTTTTGCATGAAAAACATTTGAATGGTAGTTCTCCTTCATATTTTCCTTTACCTTTTCTTTCTTTCTCAGAAATCATAGCAATTATTTCTTCTAGTTCTGTATCCACTTCTTCTATTTATTTATTACTAGTGTTGCTCAAGGATTTCTTATTATGGACCAAGGCTTTGAAAGTTGTTTCACTTTTGGGTTTTTTCTTCAATCTTGATATCTCAAATGCATAGATTTTTCTTATCAAAGTCTCTCTCTTGAAGTATTTTGAAAATTGCATAGTCTCATCTAAGATATTGATCTTGCTCTCATAGTTTGTTGTCAATGTAGTCATTAGTTTGTCCATTATGTCTTCCTCTAAAATTTCTCCACCATTGTTTCTGATTCCTAAAACGGCTTCATTAATCCTCTGATTGTAAGCTCTGATGTTCTCTTTAGGTAGCATCTCTAAGTTTTTATACTTATTTTTCCATGTCTTTCTCTGCGCATTCTTTGCTTGGATATCTCCTTCAAACATATCTTCCAAATACTTCCATATGGTGTAGGTTTTGTCTACTTTCTTAATCTCAAAGCATTCACTGTCAGATAATGCACTTATAAGGGCTTCCTTGGAAATTGCATTAGTGGTGAATACATCCTTTTGTTTATTAGTAGCATCATCTTTTTTGCAAGGTCTTTCAGAGAGGGAACAAGAACTTCTTGTGTGGCTATTTCAAAAATCTCAAAACCAACGCACTATAGATGTGTTATCATTTTTTTCTTCCAATCAATATAATTCTCTCCATCAAACTTAGGACTCTCTTTTTTGAAGTATGTCATCTGATCTACCTTAAGTTGTTAAGATTTCTCTCCAAAGTACTTGGCTTTGATACCAATTGTTAGGAATAGTCCCAAGAGATAACTGAGAGGGGTTGGGTGAATCAGTTATCTACAAGATTCAATTCTTTTTCAATTAAGTACAGAATAACTTTAAACATACACTCAATAAGATAACACAGAATTGAACAACACAATTTTGGTGACAGGGAAAACCAAATTAAAGGTAAAAACCCTGGTGGGAATTAGCAACCACAAATAACTATACTAGTTTATAATGATCCTTGTTAGAAGATCTTGCAACCCTGTTAGGAGTTGATCTTTACAATGCAATAAGTACAGAGACCTTGTCAAAGGTTGAACTCTGTTAGGAGTCTTTTACAAGTAACCCTGTTACGGGTGAGGACACACTGTCCAAGAGCTCACTGCTCAAATGATGAAGGTTGCAACCTTCTGTAAGGATGATATACACTATATCTGATAATGAAATTTTTGAGTAGACCTGTTGTCTTGATCAATTCCAATGAATTGTAATCTTCTTCTTCTTCACATAGATCTTAAACTTTTACTGTCTAACTTTCTACTTTGCTCTGTCTTTTCTTTTTCACTTAATTTTCACTCTTAACAATCATATTTGAACTGCTATATGTATCTTCTCCAAGGATAAGGTCACAACGGCTGTAGGAAACACTTCAGCAACTTCCTTGTCGGCTTAACTAAGCACACAATCAAAGTTAGGATTGCACAACTCAAGATGAGTGGACACGTTGCTTCACATAGTCATCTCTACCAAATTAATTCAAACATCACGCTTCTGTTGAAACACATTTAGCGCCTTTGGATAATTATCATTAACCCATAACTAAACATGAATATAAACACGCATATCCTGAAGATAGGCGCAACTCAAGAAATAGTGTAAATACGTCGTCTCTTAACAAATAATCTTCAAAAATTGTAACTGCCAAAACAGATTAACATGACTCATCTGCAACTGCATATCTAAATCTGCGTGTATGAACATTGCATCAACAACATGTATACAACATAGATGTAAATGTGCAAGGCTCTAGAATATTTGTACTAATAGGACACTATTGTATATTATATGTTGTCATCAATGACAAACATACAATCAACTATTTGCACAGAAGCAAATCTCCAACAGTATGTTGTTTAATGGAGTTTGATTTGAGTGATAGTGCAGTAATTATGAGGATTAGAAGTGTGACATTGTTCAAATGAGGAATAGAAGCACAAAAACTTTAAGATAGGAATTATAAGCATAGAATTTTTGAGATGGGTATTAGAAGCATGCCACTATCATAGATGTCAGTTTGATGTTGCATCTCTCTTGTTTCCCCTAATGTGCAATTGAGATGTTTTTACCATTGAAGAATGTGTTTGAAGAGAAATGCTCTAGTAGGTTACTAGAAGAATGGTCTATGTTTCTTTGTGTTTATTTTTATGACCTTGTGATTTAAAATATAGAATATATTCTCTATGGATGTTGCACTACTATATTTTTAGGTCCTTGGTGTTTCTGTTGATGTTTCAAATGGATGTTATTCGTTGATATTTTAGGTACCTATCGAAATTGGTTTAGAAATGCTCCACATTTCTTTGCATTGATGTTTCTTTGTTTCTAGCTTGGAGGGAAGGTTTACAATGTTTGTGCATTATCTTAGGTTAATGTTCTAGTAAGAGGTGTATCACAAGTATGGTTTTGATGATGTGCTTCATGATTATATTTACCTGGTCTTCCAGTTATGAAGGAAGCTATATCCAAATAATTTTGGTAGCTTAGATTTATAAGGAAATATGAGATATTTTCTTGAGAATGATGTTGGATGTTCAAGTAACATCTCTATGTGATCTGCATTGTATTAGTTGATTGCTTTGGTGTTGCAATGTGTCTTAAGTTGGTTCGTAGGGTTATTTGTGGTTATTAGGCCAACAAATGTTTCTCTCTTTCTTATGTCATGTTCATGATTACATTGGATATTATGTCAAGTTATCTTTAGGTCCCTTTTTGGCATGCATGGCCTGCATTGAATATTTTCATAATTGAAGATGTGTTTTGGTCTAACCAATTGTATGCTACAAGTTACCTTATTTGTGACTTTGAAGGATCTATGTCAAGTGTGTGTGATGTATGGGATCACATTGGACATTGTGTTATGATGTTTTGGTTCGTCTCTATCTCCTATATAGAATTGATTTCACAACAATTATGTTTTGTTGGCTAACTTATTGTGATTACCTATTTTCCCTTGTTCTAGACAACCTAATTAATGTTTCACATTGATCCACATGATATAAATATAAGATAAAAATAGTTACAAAGTGTGTGGAATATGTGTATGAGTGTGAGATTCAAATTTTAGGAAGCAATAGTGTGTGGTGGAAGTTGTAGAGCTGAATTGATAATGAGTGATTGAGACATCATGTCAAAAGCATCTACATTCTAAGGAGAATGTTTGAAGTAGTTTAATGAAGGCTTATATAATTTTAATTCATTTCATGTATCCTTTTTTGAGACAATGAGTCTCTTCTTTAGGTTTTTTGTATCTTTCCTTGAAGAAGTGATCTTCAATTTGTAATTTATTTATATATTTCCCTAAGATAGTGAGTCTTGGAAGTGTTGGTCCCCAAAAAGGTTTTATGATTCAAAAGCTACCAATACACTCACTACAAATTATAAAGAGTTTCTAACTCCAATGATCAAATCCTCATGAATGACTGGACCAACTAACAGGGATTAAGAACTCCCCCCTACACTTTTGTCTTTGCAAGACCAAGGCGAGAAAACCTAAATTCAGTATAACACTACCCTCTTTAAACACCCTTGAATTTGTTAAACAAATTATCTCATAAGATGGCTCAACATTAACAATAAAATACTAAGATTTAATTACTCATTAATTCCCAATTGTTATGGAGCATGAGATACACATGCCACAAATAAACTGAAAAAATAAAAAGATTTTTTTATCAAAGATGGAATAACCAGACACCTTGAACCAAAAAGATAACAATTTAGCATAATTAGATTAGTGCCTTATCCATTGGCCAATAATCTCAGTTTACAACCTCTTGTATGAATGACATAAAACTTTGAATGATTCAAGACTTAGATTATTATTGCATTACAAAAAAATTTGTTCATGTAATCCAAAATTAGACTTCTTATATCGATCCTTATACCAACCCTATGAACTCATTAATTGATTTCCAGAATTTTAATTGATCCTTGATCAAAGCTTAGAATTAAAACATACACGTATTAACAATATGTTGTGAATTGAATAAGAACTTTGAATTATTAAATTCACAACTCATAAAACCAACATAGTGGAGAGCACCAAATCTGTATTATATTTCATTAACTTCAAAATCATTGTCTTTATACATTGATTTTCTCACTAAAATAATACTCAACAAGACTAAAAATCCAATACTAAAATATCTAATTGTTATGTATATTATTATACAAGACTTGTTACATTTGTTAAACCTGACTGAGGTTGAAATAACTCTATTGAATTTAAGACAAAATTTCTCAGCCTTTCCTAAGTGATCTTGGAAATCCTTTTATAGAACAAGGATTGCAACAAGCTACAAATCACTTATGGAAAAATAATAAAAACCTAGGAAAATAAATTAGGTCTTTAAATTCTGCAATGCAGGAACTAGGCATTAGCAAAATGACATCTGACACTTTTGTGTAGAGATAAATCAGATACGATTTCTTTGGATCATGTAGGCTACCTGTAGTTGTTGAAGGCAAATTCAAGGTACCTATTGAGATAATTTATCTCCTTGTAAACATGCTCAAGTGTCATATCAATAACCAACCACAAAAGGACAAAATTGAGGGAAATTAGTTGTTCAAATAGATTTTCCCTTATTCAATTCCATCTCCCACCTGGAAAACTCCCTATCTATTGGCCAAACAAAATTGTTAACATTCTCTATTTGTCCAACTGCCTCATTCCAATGAGCATAAGTTATAGCTTGTGCATTTGTAATAAATTTGACAAGGTCCACCTCAGCTCTGAAAATATTGTCCAACACATCATTGAAACTGTGTGTATCAATATCTCTTGTTAGATGTAACAGTGTTTCAACGCTATCAAAAATCAAATAAAAATCTTTTGTCCATGTATGGGTATCCTTCAAATTTACCTCCTTATCATAAATGTTGGGAATATAAGCATTATATGACTCAACAAACAGTTGTAACTTACCCTTAATTATTTGATCTTTACCGTTGAAAAATGCAACTAATGTGTTAACTATGTTAACCATGTCTTTTGTATCTACAATCTTGTCAGGTAAGTCAGCCCTATAGATAAAAATAGCTACTAGTTTTTCCATTGATAAATTTCTTCCTGACCATAAGGGGAAAATAGGGTTCAGGAGGGTCATTGCTTCTGCACACTTCCCCTCAGAAACTTGTAAGGCTATATGGGAGCTATGAACAATATCCAATTTGTTCTTAAAAGTATCAATCCTATGTTGTATAATTTCTAACAATACTTTGACTCCCAAAGTATTCTTTTCTTCCTCTAATTTTTCTATTCTATGAGCATAGTCATTCATCTTCTGATCATTTGCAGCATGAATAGAGACAAAAAGAATGGAATGAGAAGGAATAAACTTACCAATAGTATCCACTAAAGCATCCACCATTTCATTAGTAGAAGGCACGTTAGCTAGCTTTTTAGTCAACTCAGCAATTTTCTCGTCAAGCTTAGTATTTAACATATGTTTCCCTTCATATTCTTTGGATATTATGATCAGATTGTTCTATGTTTCTACAGCTCTTCTCTCCAAATCCTCATATTTAGCTTGATTCAGAAAATACATGAGTTAAAAGATCATCAATCTCTATATTGCTCATATTCTGAATGTTCCAAATGAGCTTGTCACCCTGCATTTTATCATATATGTAAAAAAGCATTGGATTTTGTGTGGAAGGGGCAAGTGACCAGATAGCCAATGTTTTTCTATTTGGGTCAAAACCAGATCCCCTGATAAACTCACCAACCTCAACTTCATATTTGAAGATTGGATCAGGTTGTCTCCTTATTTGATCAATGACAAAGGACGATTGCATATCTCACCTAGGCATTAGAAGCATGCCACTTGTTTTTACTAGTTCCCTTTCCTATACCATAGTGAGTGCATGACTATCTGGATCATACTCTTGTAGTTTCATTACTAACTTCTCTTTATTCTCATCAGTATCATCTTCTGGCCCCAAGTTAATCTTTAACTCATTTTCCTTTAATTTGAACAAAAACTATTGAATTCATCAATTTGGATGAAATCATCATCCTACAAGAACAAATTGGAGAAAAACATCATATCATATGTCTGAGAAACTAGTGCTAAATTTGACTCCCCAGTCTCTTCACCTTCAGGTGGCTTCTGATCATCCCTCACTATTTGTCTTATTTCATGTAAATATGGACCTTTCTCAATAATTACTACTTTGGAAGCATCTTTCATCACTCTGGGATCATGTTCAATCTTTTATCTTTTGATTCTTGGCCTTTGTGAAGACTCAGCCTCATCACCTTCCTCCATAATTTCAACAAACTCCTTCCCTAGAGGCACATTCTCTAGTGTTGATTCTACGTCCTCAGGGTTGACCTTGGCCTTAGCTCTAGCAAGCACCTCGGGCATCTTCTCCATGATTTCATCATACTTTTCAAGAAAAGTCTTCAGTCTTTCCAAATATCCAAGTTCATGGTAGAAACTAGGGAAAGAAGGATCAACTTTTTTGAATTCTCTTTCGAATCTCTGAATGTCATTCCATCTTCTCCTCTTCTCAATCAGCTCATCAATAGAAATTGTATTTCTTATGATGTCTTCTTCAAGTAAAGGCTCATGAATTGGAAAAGCAACATTTTCCATCTCCTTCAAAGCGCGTCTCATGAATCCCTTGGGATCACATACTCTCATTTTGGCAGTATACAATCTGTAATGTCTAAAAAAATCATTCATAGAATCTAAGGCCCATTTACCTATTATAAAATCACCTACTACCCACAATCTGGACAAGAAAACTCTCTTCTTCTTCTTAGGACCTAGGTATTCCTTATCAACTAGTTTCAACTGCCAAATGAATTCAATTATTCCCACCCTGATAGGGACATATTTCAGCAAAATATGGGATGGATGAGGACAACCAGAAACCCTAATAATAATTAAATTTTCAAACAAAAAATAACCCCCCCACCCAAATTATGCCTAATGGGCCCCTGATTGTTAGCATGCAATGGTCTAATCATTCTTCTAAGTTCAAGAGGAATTCTATCCTCTTTGCACCTAACATATTTATAATGGGATTTACAGTCTAGTTTTCAAAATGTAAGAAAGAAGAAGAGTAAGTAGTACATTCCCATACCCTTTTCCAAAGTTCCACTAGCATCTGCATGCCCATGTCTTCCTTCATCTGTATCAACTCCTCATCCATATGATCAGCATTATAGAACAAGATGAGATGCATGATAATTGAGTAATGCTTGAAACTAATTAAAGAAGGAAACCAAGTCCTTTTGAGTTCTGTTGACAATAAAGCCCACATAATCATATTCGTTGTTCACATGTGAGTGATAAATGTACATAGATAACATCAGGAGATCTTTTGTCACTGTCTTTCCTCCATCTGCTCCCAAAATTTTACACAAATCATATACAATGTACTTGAGATAATTGTGGAAGGTGTCAGATCATAGGGTTCATTAATGTTATCTGGAATTGGTATTGTCTTCCTCTCATCCCTTGGCATAAACTTGGGAATCACAATCTTCTTCAGGACATGTTTATGCAAGTGATATTGTCTTTTCTCTTCATCTAGGTCTATGTCTACGCTCATAGCTCCAGAGATACCAAATGCCTCCACGAAGCTAGATCTATCAATTATCACCAAGCCACTCTTATCCTTTTTTATAATACACTTGATAAGTGGGAAATAAATTTTTCCTAGTCCTTTCACTTGGTTAGCATCCAAAAAAACGTCAGGAACGATCAATTTTTCCATATTCCAAACCCAAGGGTGACATACTAGGACTTCCTTCATTCTGTTGTTGAAAAAGAATAGAAATAGAGAAGAACCGGTGGAACTAGGAGTGTCTGGGTTCTTACATTTGAAGCACATATCTCTCCATTATTGTTCATTGGTTGATAATGAATTTGACATTCCACACAGTAATTGAACCCATTCTTTAGAAAACTTATCCTTCTTCTACTTTCTTGCAACTGTTGATCTAGTAGAAGTACTCGGTTCTGCCAGTTTTGTGAAATAACAAACTCTCTCACCAAATAGAAAAGCTTCACTAATACACACACTTCTCTGCAACATAATGGATTATTCTCAGGCACTCCTACTATCACACATAAATAAGAACTTTATATTTGATATGCAAATGATGTTTATGGATGCAGCTTTAAATCTCTTCTTTTCGTGTACAAACCATTCGTCCATCAGCTCAACAATATTAATGTTATGCATGCATAATAACTGAGATTAGTCATGGAGGAAGCGGTCATGTCATAGCCATGAATTTGTAACCCTTGAGCATTTTTTTTTAATAATTTGAAAAGATGCTAGCACAGGTATACATTCTTCGTCATGTCAAAATTTATTGGCCAAGACCCCACTTATAATTTTTCAACTCAAGTCAACTGGCAGCAAAGTCTACATGGAATCTATCATGGCTTTACATCATAAAAATATGACTTACACTATACCTTTTAATCTTGCGCCAAGCCGTAACAGTCATTTCGCATGGTCGCACCCTTCAAAAGAAATTGTATCATAAACTTGTGAACTTGCGCCAATGGTCATCTCTAACATCTTCGCAAGATCGCAAATAAGAAATGTTTAGGCAAAGATAGCATGCGACCTCGCGCTAATGGTTTATCATCATGCCCAAGACATGAGGAAGCATCTCACACCACCGCAACCAATTGATGGAAGCTTTTAAAACCTTTGCGATGTTGCGACAAGGCTTTTCTGTCTTTAAAATTTTTCATGGTACACGTGTCACAATCTTGCACCATCACAGAAAAATTCATAGTCTTTACAACAAATTTGTGATCTTGTGGTGCCTACATAAAATTTTAGTTAGTTTTAAAACTTCAAGACATGTGGCACCTTCTCGCTTGTTCGCACTTCAAAGATTTAACCCTTAAAAAAGCTTGCGAACCCGTGATAGACTGATGCAGGAGCTTTTGTGGGTCATAACTTTTAACTCGCATGTGGGTTTTGGCTAAAATTTTACAAGAAATTGTGCAAGAAGGAGTTATTCAGATTGTTGATGGAGCTCAGCTTGATTGGTGGCTGTATCAACCTTTTTTTGGGAGCCAGAAATATCATCTTGGCCTCCGAAATTGGCTTTTCTTGTTATTTCCAGTTTTTTAGAAAGTTTTTTTGTAATAAATCTGAAATCATGTTTCCAATTTCGTGGGTTAGTTGGCAATTCATCTTGCCTTAGTTGGGGCTTTTCTTGGGAAAAATTGAGATTCATAGGACGGGTTTTGGAAATTACCAAAAATGGAAAAAATATGTTTTTCCTGAAAATCTGTCAAATATGGTAATTTTTAGAATTGTAATAAGTAGGAGTTTTCTTTCATTGTAAGGTAGAGTAAGTTGGAGAAGTTAAATGAAGAATTTTGAGTTTTGCAATTTTGTGTTGTGTATTTTCTGATTTGCTTTTCTTGAAGGTTTTTGGGCTACATCAAAGACCAAAACTTAACCACTAAAAGACATTATCACATGATCGCAACCTTAAAAAACTAACCATTAGTTGTCATGCGATGTTGCAACAGACTCAACTTAACCGCCACACTAGCCTTAGAGCAAGCTCGCAACATAAATATTGACTTGACTTCCAACTTGTGACCTTGTGTGAAGACTCAACTTAACCACCAACGCAACATCGCAATTGTTTGGCACGTAGCAATATAAAACTGTTGCAACCTTGCGACACAAAGGACTTAACCACTTCGTAAAATTGCAACCCTAAAATGTTAACTTTACTTAAGCTCGCGACCTTGTACTCAACTATTTAAAAGACGTTGCTAGTTCGCATAGATAGAAACTTTGACCAAATATGACTTGTAAACTAGCGATAAAGCAAAACAAGAACTTTTGACTACAATTGACTACCACGACATAATGTGTAGACCAATAAGAAAAGACCAGCTCAGACCTGATGCATTTTTACTTCCAACTCGACTGCTAACTTTACTTGCTCGAGATATGAAAAAAATTTAAGCAAGGTAAAACATTCTATCACCAGACCTTAAAGAAAAAACAAATACTTAGCCAAATTTTACAGTTCTAATAGGCAACAAATCCTGTAGTGAGCCTCTTGCAATAAATTTCATATATTGTGAGATATTCTTACCATGGTCTTTTCTCATTGGGTTTCCCACGTAAATCTGATATTTTCATGTGCATTGGTGGTGTTTTTCTTATCTTTTATTACTACTGGTTAAAGTCCTGCAATGAGTCTCTTGCAATAACTTTCATATATTGTGAGATATTCTTACCATGGTCTTTTCTCATTGGGTTTCCAACGTAAATGTGATATTTTCATGTGCATTGGTGGTGTTTGTCTTATCTTTTATTACTACTGGTTAAAGTCACATTTTTGGAGTTAAAGAAAAAGTTCTAAATTGTTATAAACTAATTCACCCCTCCCTCTCTCTCAGTGTTCAGGTTTGTTCAACAGAAGAAAGAAAAGGTTGAGAGAATATGTCGAGGAAAATATTGTCAATTTCAAAATTGACATGTTTTAGAATTTTATATTTAATCTCTTTTAAAAGGTGAGTTCCTTATTTATTTTTATTTTTTAATGTCCTTTACCTTATTTCTATCTTATGGTTAATTAACATTTTAAAATAGATTTTTATTTAGTTATAAATAATGTGTGTTGTTATAGCCTCGCACTTTGACTGATAAATATTTCTATCATGTTATTTAAGTTCAACCATTTTATGTTACCAAATAACCTTCGTGTTTGACAATCCCTAAAATTTTGGAAATTTGTCTTGATAATGTAGTTATTTATATAAATTTTTCATGAGGTTTGGCTCTAGTGGTGTAGTTGCCTAATCTAAGTGAGTGGTAGCTTGCCCATCCATTTTCTAATCTCATTATCTCATCGATAAGGATTGGGGAGTCTCAATGTTAGCATGGAAGTTTAAGGGTTTCCCTATTAATTGCATTCAAGCGAATGATGTTCATTCCAAGTTATACTATTAATGGTTTGTTGAATCGCTGAGTTACCAAAAAGGAGAATTTACATAAAATTACTAAGGCTTTTCTTAAAATAATAGAGCTTTTTAGGGAAATAAGTGTAGGATTGTTGAAAAATGGTAATAGGGTATTTTATTAGTAAAAAAATCTCATCACAAATTATTGTTTTCTACTATCACAGGTCTCAAATATTCTTTCAAATACAAAGATCCAAAATTCCTTTGTTGTTTTATAAGTTCAATTGCCACAACCTACTTTATATCTCATGATTCACTGACCTTTTTGGGAGGATTTTTTTTTTCTAGCATAGAGAATGTATATTCTAGTAGCCTTGCACTTTGATTAGTTTCCTTTATATTGTCCTACTTAAATTGTATCCTTTCATCATGCAAAATAATCTTATGGTTGAAAAGGACCTCGAAATTTATTTAGAAGAGGAATTTATATTAATTACTAGGAGTTTCGAAGAAAATTTGTATGTTTTTTTTTTTTCTTTTTTAAAGTGGTAAATGTGTTTGACTTGGAGCTATGAACTTGTTTGATGACAAAAATAGGGGACCTCATCATAATATAAACATTCAACACTAATAGCCTAGTGGAGTTTGAAACTTGATGGTATGAGCACAAATTAATCATTGCACTATACAATTATTAACAAGGAAAATTTGTATGTAGTAATAAACCACATAAAAAAAAACTAATATTTTAGTAGAAATGTTAATTGTTTTGTTTACTTAAAAATAATATATGTAATTGCAGTGTTGTAGTGTGTTTAATAATCTTTCTATTGTGTTATTTGGTTGAACCCATCTCTTACTAGTGCCAAACATTTTGTGTAATACATATTGTGTTCTGCCCATTGTTGTAATGCAGATTTTATTCTACCTGTTTCTTACCTTTTCTCAGTGATATGTACCTTTTTTGTTTCTATTTATATCATACATTCTAATTGAATAAGACGTGTTAAGTTTTGGCTTTCTCTTCTACATTCACATTTAGCATCAAAGTGTATTTCTCCTAAGCGTTTGTGATATAAATGCACCATAGAATGAATGATGGGATCAATATAGAATGGATGAGTTTTGATCCAATGAAATTCATTTCCAACATTGGCTAGAGAAGTGAGTAGATCTACACATAGGAAGATTTTGGAATTTTATTTTTGTTGCCTGTAAGTTTACATTTACACTTGCTTTCCAGTGAATCAACTTTTCCTCTCCTATCAATTCTCATAGAAGGAAAATGAACAAATTAATTTTTTATGCTACTTGAGTGGGTTAACTAGCAGAAAATTTGCAAGACCTAGTGAATGTTGCACTTTCCAAATGATTCCAATAGTTTTTTCTAAAATCATAGAGCCCAACATGCAGTGTGTGATAGAACTGGCCTCCTTTTTGCCTTACAAGATGCTCTTCAGAATACCAGAAACTTACAACCAAACAAGTTTAGTTGGCAAGGAATTTTGGAGTATTTCCTATTTGGTGTAGGTTGCCAAGCCAAAAGATATGTGTATGAATTTGATGATGAAGGTGAGGTAGAATTCCCACATAAGCATCCTCGTCTCATTGCACAAGACTTTCGAGATCATCTTAATATTTTTTTATGTAAAAATCTAGTTATTAATATTAATTTAAAAGCATAAGTACAATTATAATCAAAAAATAAGAGTGGGAGGAAAATATCCCTTCCCGAGAGTCACATGGGCATCGTCCATATACCACAAGTTTTTAAACATAAGGGCCTAGCCCTGAAACAGTTGTAACCAAAAAACAAAGCCCAAAGATAAAACACCCTCAAATGGCTAAATTTGTAGCCGAAGGAGGAGGAGGGTTTGGTTCATCCTTCTTTCCCCATCCTAGCGCATGGTCTGGCTCAGGGTCTGGTAGTGTTGGGTTGTTGGCGTTGTCATCCTCAACTTGTGTCTCTTCTCACCTTAATAATATGAAAGGATGCATATTTCCAAATAAGATGTGGATGTCAACATGCTATTAATTATGATAATTCTTTTGTGGCACATTTTATTTTGGTGTTATCATGTCTACTCCCAAGATGTTTCTTTCTAATGCACAACTCTGCCTAATTATGCCTTGTGGAAGACAAAGATGTGTACGATTCTTCCTCTCAAAGAGCTATTGGATATTTTTACTAGTGTAGTACAACATCCAAATGATGAAAATTAACAAAAAAATGCTTGACAAGACTAGTGCAATAGCCTTGACATTGATCATACTTAGCATCTCTAAGGAATTTGAGCCACATGTTTGTGGCTCAAATTCCACCATCTACAAGAAAAATAATTAGACCAAGATCCACTATCTCTAGTCCAAGACTCATAAACTTAATATGAAATCTAGCAAGAAAATTGAGGAATTATTGTATTGTGCATCAAAGCTCCAACTAGAGCTTATCACACTTGCATAGAAGGTGGGGGACAAATTTCTTGTCTTGACCAATTTGAGAGCTCTTCCTCCCCATTTTAGGACCTTTTTCATGATATTGAATATTACTAGGAAGAAGGTATCATTTGAAGAAAAATTAAATTTTCTCTAGCAAGAAACTATTCATCCATTACAAGATGACTTTGAAGATAAAGCACTAGTTTTGAGACAACATCATGGTCTCAAGTCTTGAAAGTAACCCCCACAAAAACCATCACAACAACAATAGAAGCCTTCAAAGGAAAATTGATGGTGACACAACTGTCATACCAACACGTATGGCATTAATCATTGTTGGTTGAGTGGCCTTACCCAAGGCAATTCCAATAGGGAAGCAACATCTAATATAGGTTATTCTTGACATTTGAGAGGATTGTCTCATTGACAGAAGCATTGAGGACATGTTTCATACCTAGGATGAGGCATCTAATGAGGATATACTGGATATAAGAAATTGCATTGTTAATCAAAACTTGGCTCTTGTTGCCCAAACCTCACAAGGTCCTTGAAGGTGTTTGGTTGATTGACTCTAGTACTAGCAACTATATGACTAGAAATACAAGGTAGTTTGATACTTTGATTTATCAACCCACTAGTGATTTGATCTGAATAGTAGAAGACAAGGAGTATGTGGTAGAAGGCATTGGTAATGTCACCATTCCTCTTAGGAAGCAAAGTTATTCTCTCACTAAGGTGATCTATGTTCCAGGTTTGAAAACAAATATTTTATTTGTTAGTCAACAATTAAACTACAAGCTTAAGGTGGAGTTCCAAATCAAATATGGTGTCAAATCATCTTTCATCTCATAAGATGGAATGATTATTGTTTGAGCTTTTATGAAGGATCGATTGCTTGCACTTGATGTAGTTTCATCCTCTACAATTTTTCTTTGTGCCTATGTAGAATATTTCTTGCATCCTTTCAAGGATACAAGTAATTCCAATTGTTCATGGATTACTTATCTTGTAAGACATGGGTGTATTATTTCATGAGGAAGAGTGACTTATATTTTCATTATTTCAAGACTTCTACCATCAAGTTGAACATGAGACATACAAGTAACTTCTTCTCCTCTAGTTAAATCAAGGGGAGGCGTTCACCTCTAGGGAGTTTGTGGAGTGGCGCAGTCATGGAAAGAGTTTCCCCTATGAATATGGTTCAAACCATGCAACAAGAGTCAACAGAGCCAACTCAGAAACAATAGTGGACAATTAACATGAAATAATAGATCTTCACATTATCTCAGAATCATTTATTTACATCATATTGGCATGCAACATGTAGCTTACAAACTTTCAGCATACATGCCTGATTACAAAATAAATCTCAAGCTAACCTTAATGCTAACCTCCAAAATTTATATCCTAAGAACTTCCTAAACAAAGATCAAGAACCTCAATATATAGAGCCTTCACAACACATATATCAGCCAAATCAATTACATTTTCCAAGACAAAGAAAAAGTAACATGTAGAAATATGGATCAAGACCTCAATACCAAGATGTAGAAATGATGCACGGTCCAAGAGATATGTCCGCTAAAGATATAGGAACACTGTGATATGAGCCACTAAGCTTCGTCAATAGGGAAAATGCTTCAAGAGATCGAAAAAATCCATCTGACTATGAGAACGTGAAGAACACACAAAACTTACCATGAATCTATAATATCTCCACATCAAAGTATCCAAATGAGGTGTAAACCCAAACATAAGTAAAACCTGATGTCTAGAACCAACTCTGAGGTTCGCAACAATAGATGATACAAAACAAAGGAACGTCGGTTTAAACTCAGAAGACTGGAAAACAAGAACAAAACTAAAAGGAAATATTTTTGGGTGATGCAAGATTACCAACAACCCAATGATGCTCTTGCATTAGACACCCCTAGTGAGAAGAAGATGTTCCATAAGAGGAACTTTTGAACATCTTGCAGGATTTAGGACATAAATCCCATGCTCATTCTTAATCCAAATATCCTCTTTATCTATTGCGACTTTCTTTCTTTGTAGCTCTTCTCTTTCTCCTATCAGATCCATCATCTCGCTTTGTTCAGCACTTTTTGTATCATACCTCGCCTCAACATAAGTAAGTAAAGAACCTCCTCTTGTCTTTCGCAAAATATATTTTCCTCTGCTACAAGACTTCATCGGATCAAAAACCAAATTATTTTTTTGCTTCACCTTATCCTTCTTGTTGTTAGATATCAACTGATTCTCAAATCTTCCTTCAAAATCATTCTTCTTATTCATATCATCCTTTGTATTTTGTTTCTCTGAACAATAAATTTTCACAATGCTCAGATTCCTTGCACTTCTCCCCTATGCCTCCTTCAAGGGAACTAAGGTAAACTTATGTCCATCCTTCTCTATTGCGACCAAGTTATCCCTGCAATCATAGATAGCTCCCCTATAAAATTGCCAAGGTCTTCCCAATAGAACATGACAAGCACTCATAGATACCACATCACACAATACCTCATATATGTACGACCCAATGTTGAAGTTAACTAAACATTGTTCCTTCACCTCCACATAAGGACAAGGATGTTTAAGCCTCTGCAAGCCAAGCTTTTGCACCATCTCTTATGATACCAAATTAACCATCCATAACAACCTTACAACATTTTCCTCCTGATTTGTGAATTGTCCTAAAAAAATCCTCCTTTGTATATGTTTAGCTTCCTTCCTACTCAACATGAATCTCCTAAGAATAAGAGATTCTCCCATCTTAGGTTCTGCTACACTCTCCACAAGTTCATCAGTATCCTGGTCCTCATGTACCACAAGATTCTGTTTGTCCAAGATTTTACTAGATCCTTCAGAACATTGAAAAGCTATATGTATTATGCCACCACATTTGTAATAAGTACCTTTTAATTCCTTTCTACCACTTCCTCTACTTTGTATCATCTGATCAGATTCCTCTTCAAGGGTCTTCTTTTCCTTTTCATTGCTATTTACCTGATTCTCTTTTCCTCTAGGGTTACTTTGTCTCCTCTTTATCCTATCTTCTACCTTCAATGCATACTAATAAGCATCCTCTACTATAAAAATCTAAAACATACTAAGCTCATCTTAAATTTAAAATCTCAGACCATTAATATACCTAGCCACCTTCTCCTTAGATTTCTCTCGGTGCCCAGATCTGATGGTCATCTTGTAAAATTCCTTGGTATATTCCTTCACACTCATATCCGTCTGCTTCAAGTTATGTAATTTATTGAACAATTTTAATTCATAATCCTCAGGAATGAATTTAGCTTTCATTCTAGAAACCATTACCCTCCATCTAGTGAATTTTAATTCACCATTTTCTTCTCTATCTTTCTGCAACTCTTTCCACCATAAGGAAGCATGACCCTTCAACTTAGTATGTACTAACCTAACCCTTTGTGGATATCTGATATATTTAAGCTCAAAATAATCTTCTAGTTCTCCAATCCAATCTATCAAATCTTTAGGAAGTAATGACCCAGAAAAAGTAGAAATCTTCATTCTATGACTTTTACTTACTTATGCCATAGCTCTCAACAATATTTCCTCATATGCAGGGATCTTAGTATCTATAGTCTCAAGGTCCTCGGTAACTTCTTCATATTCCTCTTCAATCTCAAGATTCCTTCGCAATCTAGTCAAATCATTTCAGATCTCAAACCTCATCTCATTCTAAAATTCCTCCATCATGTGTTCTAACCTCCTAGGGTTCATCCTTCTAGACTATATCTTTCCAATCCTCAGGTGCAACTACATCAGCTTTGGTGATCAGATTATAAGGTGCTCAATCGCCTCTCATTCAAAAATCTATCAAACACACTTGCAGCCTACCTCTAAATCGGCAATCAGTTCACCCTTGGTATGCCTCCAACAACCCAAATAAAGTTCTCAACTAGAAATAATTTCCTCAGCGATCCCCTTGTGCACGCCCTCTACAATTGTGGTCTAGATACACACTCTGCAACCCCATGACAAACACATATAAGGATTTTTAAGCTAAGGAACTCAATTTTCTAGCACAAGAACATCAACCTTGATCTAATACCACCTGGCATGGTCACATGGTAGGATTTTCCCCAATGGAGATGGTCCAAACAATGCAACAAGAGTCAACACAGCGAAAACAACCAACTCAAAAACAAGAGTGGACAATTAACATGCAGTAAAAGATCTTTGCATTATCTTAGAATCATATATTTACATCATATTGGTTTGCAACATGTAGCTTACAGCCGAACCTCAATAAATAGAGCCTTTGCAACACATCTGTTGGCCAAATCAATTACATTTTCCAAGACAAAGAAAACTTAATTTGTAGAAATATAGGTCAGGACCCAAAACATAAGATTTCAATGCCAAGATGTAGAAATGATGTGTGATCCAATAGAGATGTCGGAAAAATATCCAAGAACATCATGATATGATCCTTTAAGCTTCGTCGATCGGGAAAATGCTTCGCGAGACCGGAAAACTCCATCTGACCGTTAGAACATTAAGAACACATAGAAATGACCAGGAATCTGTAATATCTCTACATCAAAGTATCCAAATGAGGTGTGAACCCAAAAATAAGTACAACATGATGTCTAGAACCCACCCTGATGTTCACAACAGCAGATGATCCAAAACAAAGCAACACCACTAAAAAATCAGAAGAATGGGAAACAAGAACAAAACTGGAAGGAAATATTTTTGGGTGATGCAAGATTGCCACCAACCCAAGGATGCTCCTACATCATGGAGTTCTTGAAGTGTCATGACATCAAATAATGTTTGATTTCCCCCTTAAACACCTCAGTAGAATGGCATTGCATAGCATCACAATCGGACTATTATGGAGATGTCTCAATGCATGCTTACCATAGCCAAGCTAGAGGATTGGTTTTGGGAAAAAGTAATCTAGATAGTTGTATATATATTTTCAATAGAGTTTCTACCAATATTTTACAAGATAAGACACCAGAAGAAGTATGGAGTGGTTATAAGCCATCAATCTCTCATCTTAGAGCATTAGGTTGTACTGCATATGTGCATGTACCAGCCATAGAAGGAATAATATTGACTCAAAGACACTCTAACCGACATCTTATTGGGGTACAATATTACCTCTAAAGTTTATCATCTCATGGATCTTGAGAAACAAAATATTTGTGAGAGTTGAGATGTGGTTTGTGATGGGTCACCTTTTGACTCCTTGGTGCATAAGGAATATCTATCCACCTCCATACATTTCTCTCATGGTCAAATGTTGAGATAGAGGTCCCTTCTTAGAAAGAAGATGAGTTGCAAGGAGAATCGTTTGTTGATCTTGGAAATTTTGAGAACCATTCTTTACAGTAGTAACAAAATTTGCATCCAAACTGGGTTCAAACCACCATTAGGGCCTTCCACCTAGGTTCTCTTCCAGACCTCTTCTTAAGAGTAAGGATAAAAAGCTAGGCAATAAATGAGGTAAATATGACATTAATTAGTTTAGTTTTAAATAGTATTGAACTTGATACAACTTGAGAGACCCTAAGTCAGCCACTAGAATAAATCCATGAATGTTGAGTATGATTATCCAATGAAGAATCAAACATGGGACCTTATCGAATTGCCTACAGGAAAGAAACTCATAGGCTACCAATGCATTTATCATATTGTATATTATCTCCTACACTTTTCCATACTATACAATGGATGTGTGATAATTATTCAACATGGCAGTAGATATAATCAAATTAAATGTGTGTAATTATCTATGCCCGATGAATTATTAAAAATTATTGACAAAAGGTCTTCATGAATGGTTTTTTCTTCTACCAAAAGTTTTTGGATGATTTTGAATCTCACTATTAAATTTCTTTTCCTTTTCTCAAAACACCAAACTTAATAGTGTTTCTTTTAGTTTCTTTAAATATCTACAAATTTTTCACTTTGAAATATGGGATACTCATCCATCATATGGCATTTTGTTTAATATATTTTCAACACAAAGCTACTACCTTGGTTTGTTTGTGCTATATAGCTATCATGAGTGTCAAATTTACTCATTGACACATATATAGACATGGAAAAAAATTAATCTATTATTTAGTTATGTGCAATGTTTTAAATGCATGGAGTCTATCTATGGTTATTATACTTTGCTAGGAATTTTTCCCACTAATTGAAGACTTTATTTTCTATGTAGTAGTCTTATTTTGTTGCATAATAACTCATCACTAAACAACTAAAGATTACATGCATCTACATAGCGGACTCAAATTCATATGCATGGATATTTTAAGTCCAAACTATTTAGTTTTTGTACAACATTCTCTAGCTCTATGGTGTCTACCAATGGAATACAATTTTTCAACAAGTGCAAATTAGTTGTCTAACAAATAAATTTTATTATACAATAATTAATGGTCTCTTAGATCTACTTTTTGGTTTTTTGTAATAAATAAATATTTTACTTTTGTTTAAGCACGACACAACGTGACTATAGTAAGGTGCACAAAACTTCAAGATAATATTTTGAGATAAAATCAAGCAATGTGCTTCCAAAAATTCTAAAATAATAGGACTTTTATAAAGAAAACATATCATATTTTTTATAATAATTCTTTATCCGTGATGAGATAGATTATGAGATACTTTATATACCAAAGTCATTGAGAAACCTTTTTCAAAGCTCTAAAAGTTTTATATTTATACTTGTAGTGACAAACCATGCATACTAGTCTTGTGTCAACTCTTTGAAAATATCTTAACGAAAAAAAAATTATTTCTAAATAATATTTAAAACATTATCTACCACCCAAGTTGTGTCACATTCCTACAAGTGGGATGTCACATCCTCACCCCTTTTATTTTTTTTAACAAGAAATTGTGTGGTCATGATAACCTTTATTGAGGTTTCATTATATAGATTTCCAATTTGATCCCGACTTACAGTATTTCTAGCTAGATTCATTTTCCAAGATTATAACCTCTCCAATTATTACTGCCACATATATTATAAGGACCCTAGTTGCTTAAAATGGATTGATAAGAGGACCTTGGTTGCCCATGTACCTAGATTTATGATGGGGGATATTTTCTCTCTCCTCCTAACAAGTGTGAGATTTTTTAAGATTTAAAAGATAACTCTATATTCTTATTTTTTTGTAGTGCTTCCTCTATACTATCCATAAACAAACCTGCATAATATTTTATTACACCAATGAACTTCATAAATATCATATGTATAGAGTTATTTATAATGTTTAATAATGATGCAAAAAAAAGACATGTCTCTATTGTCTTGTATAATGATGTATGCAAGTCATATATATAATTATATATTAATAACTTAATACTTGAAGACAAGTGAGATAGGAGATGGCAATGGAAAGAAGAAATGATTTTTTTATACATTTGAATGGCTATTATCAAGATTATTTTATACTATCCTAAATGGTCCCATAGATTTATCCATTATGATTTTTTCCAAAAAAATTGGCATTCTCTTAAAAGTGTCATGTCACCTGACCTTTTCATCTAGTTTATTGTGCCAAATCCTTCTCCCTTGCATAGTTCTTTCCAAGACATATTGTCTATTTATATTGACTTTCTTTTCTTTTACTCCAATTAGCACCTACTCATGATTTTAGATCCCCTTTTATTGGTTCCTTCTCTATATTTTATATCATCCATGTCATTATCATTTTGATCATTCCTGAATCTATTCCTTTATTAACTAAACACATCATAGCATGAGGAACAAATAATTCATGCTAGTCTATAAACATTATTTTAAATAAAAAGTATCATTATCCATAACATTGTTTAGTTGTGAAAAAAATATCATGAATTAAAAAACTTGTGCAATAAATCATCTTAAAAAATAAGTTGTAACAATAAAAACTCAATAAATAACTATTTAGATTATCCTTCATTCATAATCTAACACAAGTTTTTAAATTGTATTAAGTCTTTGAATCCATGCAAGATTATATGTCCAATCAATATAGATCATTCTAATTATTCATATCCCAAGTTGTGGTCCAGCTAACTAAGTGACTAGGAAACTCAATAATGAACAATTTGTAAAGTGGGACTTAAAAGCATTTTCCCCTACTAATATCTCTAAAACCCTTATAGTGCTTCCTTCAATGCAAAATCTAGAACTTCCTACAAAATGAAAAATTGATCTCCATATTAATAATATTAATAACTTGTCTTAAGGTATCATTAATTCACAAAGTTCTTAACAATGGAAGCAAAATGTTGGATAGTCTTATTCTAACCTACATTAATTTTAATCAATACACATTAGCATTATGAGTTTAAACATATCTCACCCAAATACATGCAATTGAAATTATTAGACTTTCATATAGAATATAATTATGTACATGCAAGAAAAAAAAAGTGATATATAATACCAAACACATAAATCAAAAATTGTTTGTACCCTAGACAAAGAAAAATATATCTCTCTATGGGCCCGTTTGTTTGTTGGAAGATGGCTGGAATTTGAAAACGGGAAGATGTATTTTTGTATGGCCAAATTCCCATTTTGGTCCAAAATGAGAATTTGTCAAATTCCACCTTTTTTTTGGAATTTGCCAAATTCTCATTTTGGACCAAAATGGGAATTTGGCCGTACAAAAATACATCTTCCCATTTT
>MU227470.1:246163-259070 GCA_018584345.1 Thuja plicata | reverse complement strand
CAAATTCCACCTTTTTTTTGGAATTTGCCAAATTCTCATTTTGGACCAAAATGGGAATTTGGCCGTACAAAAATACATCTTCCCATTTTCAAATTCCAGCCATCTTCCAACAAACAAACGGGCCCTATATTATCTCTCAAGTGTATTACAACAATGATATTACAACATTGTGCAAGAGTAATAGTGATTGAATATAATAAGTACATGATACCTTTAAAAGTTCTATAAAAATCTAGAAGTTTTTGTTATCATAAAAATTAAATAAATATGCATTATAAAGACATGGACCATTTTATATCAATATCCTTATTTTAAATTGTGAGAAGAGGTTCAAGGGGTTGAGTACAGTTGGTTACAGTTTTGGGTTTTCATTGTGGAGACCCGAGTTGAAATCTCTATAGGGATATCTTGTATGACTCTTAGTCTTCTTAGTTGGCTTATGGTTTCTAATGTGTATGGTCGAAAGAAACTGATATTTGTAAATGATCTCTAATATAAAACAATTTGTGAAAAGGGAAAATCACAAGAAAACGCAAGTGAATGAACGGCCATGAATCCCTGGCAGAATCCAATTTATACAAACCGTTAAAGTACACAATTACATAGCAGATCTCCTCATAAATAAGTTGTGAGGTGGAGATCAGATGAGAAACATTGAAGCTTCATCCCTGAACAAATACCAGTTATCTGAATTTGGTGACAAGTTAGATTAAAGAGACAGAAAACAGTTTACAGGGCTTCAATAATAGCTTCTGCTTCTTTTCCAAATGGGAAACCAGGTACGATCCTGAAAGTGGGACTGGTAAGAAATCATGAACATGAGAAACAGCAACAGAAAACCCACTCCCCATGGGGATCCCCCTGCTTTGTGAATGCTATGCCGCTCTGCGTGGGGGATCAATGAAGAAAATGGGTCATGTTTTTCCTTTGCAGACAGCCAGTGAACTGCCAACAGTATTACAACAGGAGACGCCATTACCACAAGACTCAGCTGATCCATAATGCTTTCGTAGGCCGCTTCATACGTCATGTACCATGAAAACATCACAAATAACACTACAATGCCCACCAAAAACAATACATGATGGGCAGGCGCTGAAGACGAAGAATGCATTTTCACTTCGACTCCTGCAAAAAAATTCAATAGTGGAGATTTCAGAGCTCCAAAAGAATCGCACTGTCCACTGAGCAAGGACGAAACTTGAGTTATTTTGAGTACGGTTATGAATTTATTATGATGAATTTTTCGGTACCGACTATTTGGTTGAATAATAGGCAAACCCCACCGCCCAGAAATTGCTTTGCTTTATGTCGACGTCGACGAGATTAGTCGACAACTTTGTTATTTTGGACGGTGGAAAGATGCCTTCTTTTGCGTGCCGATGCTTTACTTCCGCCAATTAAGTCGACTTTTTTAATAAAGTCGACATTCGGGTGATGAAAAGCTTCCGAATAAAAAAATCAGGCGCCGACTAAGCATGTGAAAGCGCCGACTAATAAATAATACAACTACAAAGACATAAAGATTCAATTTGCTGTTATGAAGTTGTAGTTTTGTCTTTTCTTCGCGCCGAAGACTGAGTAATGAACGGTTTGAAGGTGTAGCCTTCACATCTTTTATTCTCGGACTTTATATGGCGTGACAGACAGTATAAAACTTAGTCGAAAAGGTATACTTAGCTTAAGAACAGACGGCATGCAATCTTGTAGACATCAAGAAAATTCAATGTGTATTGAGTTCTTGAATGAAATAAGAGCGGTGCTCCTTATGAGAGTCAAACTCCTATTTTAGGAGGAGACAATAAGGATTTTAACTAATTTTTCTCTATGTTTATATCTTTAAGTTGAGATTGTACACCACTCTATTGATAGAAAATGTCATTAAAAATCATGTTAAATTTGTGACATAGTGTTATTTCATACGAGCCCTAGCATATATAGGAATGTCTTTGATAGGTCAAATTCATCACCAAGGTTAATAGAGTGACTGCTAGAAGTGACTTGATTGTTCATGATAAATACTTCACGCAAATGGCTTTGGATACAAGTCATTAGCCAAGGTTTTATGAAATTCATTTTGTGAATTAGAATATATTGAATCAAATACATGCATTTTAAAAATGTTGCTAGTGCTTGCCCTTCAAGAGGATTCATCTGAGTGACATGGATGCTAGATCCATTATTGTTGAATGTTGCAACACTAGTTAGATTAGGAGACAATAATGGTGATTGAGATGGAGTGGCAACTTTTGAGAGTGCATGTTTGATTCTATAAATCAAGTACGACTTTCAAGTACTAGTAGTACATTGTACAATCATCCAAAGGGGAGTTTTCAATTCCATTATTGTAAAATGGGATATAATAATATCAAATGTAGCACATTGCCCAACTAATAGATTGCTTGGATGAAGCCTCACATTTTCTTTATAAAAGTCGATAGGTGTGTTGATCAATTGATGTGTATGAACTCAACTAGTAATGCCTTCAAGGAGGGGAATGGGGAATGGTATAAGCACTCCAATCATACTCATTGTCAACATGTCAAATTCATCAAAATCATTAGAAGTGTTGAGGTAGAGGAAGATGGAATTTATCACTCTTCAACCTTGATCACAATTAATGCATCTAGTTTGAAATGATGTCAAATTGTTGTAAGAGGAAAATGTATAGAAAGAACAAAGCACGTAACTTGTAAGGCTATACAACAAGCAACGCGATCTAATGATACGTGATTATGTAAATTCAAAATGATTACCATAATATCCATTGCAATATTGAACACAATTACATAAGAAGCAAGAAAGACGCTATCTTTAAAATATTATCATCTAAGTATAGATAGAGGCATTGCAAGTTTCAATACTAAAAGATGAAGAGCAAAAAATAAGTATTTGGAATATTGGAAGTATAATCTCAAGGAATTTAGTGCTTTATTATGCATCTCAAGAAGAGAATTACGGGAAGAAAAGGAAAAATTTAGAGATTTCTTCAACAAGAAGATTACTTTCATCCATAAAGGCAATTATGTTCCACTCTTGTCATAATATTGACCATCTCATCATTAAATATTTTCTTTAGGAAAAACCTCATATAAGAATCAGTATGATACAACATTACTTTAAATATTGTAAGCTAAGATACCTTCATGGAGCAAAAATTATAAGTCTAAGGAAATCGCACCCATTAATCATACACAATTTATTCAAATTTAATAGCTTGCCTTATTTCACCTCTATGGTCATGTAGCTAAAGTATTATCATTTAGTTAAAGTAAAGGTTAGTGATCTTTGCAATGTTTCACACAATATCAAATATTCATTTCTATACCTTTTATTGTATTTTTCATTCAAAAGAAAGGCTAGGTAATGAAAAAAATTCAATTCTATCTCTAGTATAATTGTACAAGAAAGCACATTCTATAAGGTTGCAATTTTGTATGTGCATGAAGAAGCTTCACACAACTATCCTTGTTATCAACATGAGAATTTTCTCTAGAGAAGGATTACAAAGGTTGTGAAGCACCTATTAAGCCATACCAAAAATACAATGCCAAAAGTTCCTTGAGGCTAGTTGTAATGTCATAAATTACATCCTATGCAACTTCACACTACATGAGCTCTCCCTTTAGTCTTATTCAAGACAATTGTGAACCTTAAGCCTTAAACCTAGTCCAACAAACCATATATTCCACCTTTCGTGCCTAACTTCCTTATCAATAAGTTTTATGGCACTCAAATATGTGCACACTATGGAGACGTCCATATGCCACACTTGCATAATATTTGTGACAAAGTTGGTCGTTGGAACATTAGACTTGCTAAAATTGCTATTGTGTGACTACAGTGACGTTGGGGACAATTGGGAGTTCAATAAAACTTGTCTTTTGCCTTCATATCTTCAACTTCTTGCTCTCTTGCACTTTCTAGATTCTTGGACTGCACTATCTAAACTCCATTCTTTCACCATCTTCTTACCATACTAGCTTGCTCTATACTCATAGGACCTTCACCACCTTATTATCCACTATTATTGAAAAAATGAAGCTCTACAAACACAAAGTCAATATTATTCTTCATTCCAGCGAGCTCAATAGCTTCTAGTTTCAAGAGAGAGTAACTCTTTGGGTTTTTCATATATTTATTATCTTGATTATTAACATATCATTCCTATTTTGTTTGTGCGACCTATTATTTTGTTTGTTTGTTTGACTACAATCTCATCTAAAGGTTGATAGTGGAGATAGAAACAACAAAGTGAGGGTTTGACTGAGGCAAACCTCTTATTATTGTTGCCCAGGCATTTCACTTTGGTCTTATGTGTGCAAGTTCAAGTGGAGACAATTTCCACCTTCATTGGAGCTTCATTTGTGGTTTCTTAGTGGCATTCTCTTATCTCTTCTTTTATCATATTGTTATTTTAACTATTGAACACATCTGAATGCTAAGGAAGGGGGATGAATGGGCATAAAATATAAATATTTAAAACATTTGTTAACTTTTAAAACATTTGAACAGATGTGAAGAAGTAAAGGACAAAAACATAACAAGCATCGCATAAAAACACTAGAATTTTTATATGAAAAACCCAAGAAGGAAAAACAATGGTGAGGATCAACTCACAATTTATGAAATAAGTTTTAAAAGAGGCTCACAGACTTGCAACTAAGACTTGTTGTCTTAAGGCAAGATACAATGGACTTGCAAACTGAAGAACACTTCTTTTAAAACAAGATACAATTAGATTATAATGAAATACATAGTATGAATTATAGTGTAGAAGAACCATCTGACTAATGCTAATAGTGCAGTCCTCTTTGAAGCCCTATTGTTCTGTTACACTGACTCTGCACACTTCATCATCTAATCACTGATCAACTTTGCACCCTTTTTAACTTCACATACATTCTAACACCTCCGCAAAAGATTAATTCTTCCTTACCTATCCTTCCCAACATCACAATATATTGGTTAGGTCAGCACAAATAGGACCTAATCAATGAAACGTGCAGCACAACATAGGTCGGCATTATCTCACTTCAACCATATTAAAAATGAGTTGTGGATCAAGCAAGACATAAGTTGAACACCAATCATGTCATAACATACCCTCCAAAGAAAATGAAATAGGTTCTGAACGACTGCAACTGAAGGAACATCCCTACTCGGCTCAGATATCAACTGCTTGTCTTCTTATCACCGGAGAAAAGCCAAGAACATCATGCAAATCACTAAACAAGATTTGCAGATGATCATCAAGCATTCTTCAACCATTTCCTCAAATATCTAACCATCAATTGCTGATATAAAGAATAACTAACTCACTCACTGAACTGGCAAACACAGTGCAGACAGAGTAGACAGTGTGTTCTTCAACACGATGAATATCATGCTCCAGAGCTCCAACAACCCTGAAACTACCATGAATCCCTCCCTGAATCCTTTTTATACAAATCATTAAAGTACACAATTACATAGCAGATCTCCTCATAAAGATATGGCCTGAGGTGGAGACCAATTGAGAAACATTGAAGCTCATCCCTGAACAAATACCAGTTATCTGAATTTGGTCGCAAGTTAGATTAAAGAGACAGAAAACATCTTACAGGACTTCAATAATATCTTCTGCTTCTTTTCCAAATGGGAAACCAGGTACGATCCTGAAAGTGGGACTGGTAAGAAATCATGAACATGAGAAACAGCAACAGAAAACCCACTGCCCAGGGGGATCCCCCTGCTTTGTGAATGCTATGGCGCTCTGTCTGGAGCATCACTGAACAAAATGGGTCCTGTTTTTCCTTTGCAGACAGCCAGTGAACTGCCAAAAGTATTACAACAGGGGACGCCATTACTACAAGACTCAGCTGATCCATAATACTTTCGTAGGCTGCTTCATAGCTCATGTACCACGAAAACATCACAAATAACACTACTATGCCCGCCAAAAACAGTACGTGATGGGCAGGAGCTGAAGAAGAAGAAGCCATTTTCACTTCGACTCCTGCAAAAAAATCAATTGTGGAGATTTCAGAGCTCCAAAAGAATCGAACTGTGCACTGAGCAAGGACGAAACTTGAGTTATTTTGAATACGGTTATGAATTTATTATGATGAAACGCTTGCTACCGACTATTTCGTCGAATAATAAGCAAACCCCACCGCCCAGAAATTGGTTTGCTTCATGTCGACGTCGAGGAGATTCGTCGACAATTTACTATTTTGGACGGTGGAAAGATGCCGTCTTTTACGTGCCGATGCTTTACTTCCTGCAATTTAATCGACTTTTTTAAGAAAGTCGACATGGGTGATGAAAAGCTTCGGAATAAAAAAAATCAGGCGCCGACTTAAAAATAATACAACTACAAAGACGTAAAGATTCAATTTGCTGTTATGAAGCTGTACTTTTGTCTTTTCTTAGCGCCGAAGACTGTAATGAACGGTTTGAAGGTGTAGCCTTCACATCTTTTATTCTCGGACTTTATATGGCGTGACAGACAGTATAAAAATTAGTCGAAAAGGTATACTTAGCTTAAGAACAGATTGCATGCAATCTTGTAGACATCACGAAAATTCAATGTATATTGAGTTCTTGAATGAAATAAGGGCGGTAGGCCTTATGAGAGTCAAACTCCTATTTTAGGAGGAGACAATAAGGATTGTAACTGATTTTTCTCTATGTTTTTTTTTTCTAAGTTGAGATTGTAACTGATTTTTCTCACTGTTTTGTTTTTCTAAGTTGAGATTGTACACCATTCTATTGATAGAAAATGTCATTAAAAATCATGTTAAATTTGTGACATAGTGTTATTTCATACAAGCCCTAGCATACATAGGAATGCCGTTGATAGGTCAAATTCATCGCCAAGGTTAGTAGAGTGACTGCCAAAAGTGACTTGATTGCCCATGGTAAATATACTTCATGCAAATGACTTTGGATACAAGCTATTAGCCAAGGCTTTATGAAATTCATTTTGTGAATTAGAATATATTGAATCAAATACATGCATTTTTAAAATGTTGCTATTGTTTGCCATTCAAGAGGATTCATCTGAGTGACATGGATGCTAGATCCATTAATATTGAATGTTGCAACACTAGTTACATTAGGAAACAATAATGGTGATTGAGATGGAGTGGCAACTTTTGAGAGTGCATGTTGGATTCTATAAATCAAGTATGACTTTCAAGTACTAGTAGTACATTGTACAATCATCCAAAGGGGAATTTTCAATTCCATTATTGTAAAATGGGATATAATAATATCAAATTTAACACATTACCCAATTAATAGATTGCTTGGATGAAGCCTCACATTTTCTCTTATAAAATTCGATAGGTGTGTTGATCAATTGATGTGTATGAACTCAACTACTAATGCCTACAAGGAGGGGAATGGTATAAGCATTCCAATCATACCCATTGTCAACATGTCAAATTCATCAAAATCAATAGAAGTGTTGAGGTAGAGGAAGATGGAATTTATCACTCTTCAACCTTGATCACATTTAATGTATCTAGTTTGAAATGATGTCAATTTGTTGTAAAAGAAAAATGTATAGAAAGAACAAAGCACATAACTTGTAAGGCTATACAACAAGCAACACGATCTAAAGATATGTGATTATGTAAATTCAAAATGGTTACCATAATATCCATTCCAATATTGAACACAATACATAAGAAGCCAGAAAGACATTATCTTCAAAATATTATCATCTAAGTATAGATAGAGGCGTTGCAAGTTTCAATACTAAAAGATGAAGAGGAAAAAAGTAGCATTTAGAATATAGAAAGTGTAATCTCAAGGAATTTAATGCTTTATTATGTATCTCAAGAAGATAATTATGGGAAGAAAAGGAAAAATTTAGAGATTTCTTCAACAAGCAGATGACTTTCATTCATAAAGGCAATATGTCCCACTCTTGTCATAATATTGACCATCTCATCATTTCATTATAAGGGAGATCTTACCTGATTGGCTTCATGCTTTGTAATTTTTTTCTTTAGTAAAAATCTTATAGAAGAATCGGTCTGACACAACATTAATTTAAATATTGTAAGCTAAGATACCTTCATGGAGCAAAAATTACAAGTCTAAGGAAACCATTCCCATTAATCCATACACAATTTGTTCAAATGTAATAGCTTGCCTTATTTCACCTCTATGGTAATGTAGCTCAAGTTTCACACAATATCAAATATTTGGTTTCTATACCTTTTATTGTATTTTTCATTCAAAAGAAAGGATACGAAAGGTAATAGAATTTTTTCAATTCTATCTCTAGTATAATTGTACAAGAAAACACATTCTATAAGGTTGCAATTTTGTATGTGCATGAAGAAGCTTCACACATATCCTTGTTGTTAACATGAGAATTTTCTCTAGAGAAGGATTGCAAAGGTTGTGAAGCACCTATTAAGCCATACCAAGAATACAATGTCAAAAGTTCCTTGAGGCTAGTTGTAATGTCATAAATTACATCCTATGCAACTTCACATTACATGAGCTCTCCCTTTAGTCTTAATCAAGACAATTGTGAATCTTAAGCCTTAAACCCAATCCAATAAACCATATTTTCCACCTTTCATGCCTAACTTCCTTATCAATATTTTTTATGGCACTCAAATATGTGCACACCATGGAGATGTCCATATGCCACACTTGCATTATATTTTTGACAAAGTTGATTGTTGGAACATTACACTTGCTAAACTTGCTAGTGTAACGCTCCTGTATGACTACACTGACGTTGGGGACAACTGGGAGTTCAATAAAACTTGTCTTTTGCCTTCATATCTTCGACTTCTAGTTCTTCTTGCTCTCTTGCACTTTCTAGATTCTTGGACTGCACTATCTAAACTCCATTCTTTCACCATCTTCTTACTATACTAGCTTGCTCTATAATCATAGGACCTTCACCACCTTATTATCCACTATTATTGAGAAAATGAAGCTCTACAAACTCAAAGGTCATTGTTGTTCTCCATTCTAGCGAGCTCAATAGCTTCCAGTTTCAAGAGAGAGTAACTCTTTGGGTTTTTCATATATCTATTATCTTGATTATTAATGTATCATTCCTATTTAGCTTTTGCGACTTATTATTTTGTTTAACTACAATCTCATCTAAAGGTTGACAGTGGGGATAGAAACAACAAAGTGAAGGTTTCACTGAGGCAAACCTCTTATTGTTGCCTGGCATTTCACTTTGGTCTTATGTGTGCAAGTTCAAGTTCAAGTGGAGACAATTTCCACCTTCATTGGAGCTTTGGTTTCTTAGTGGCATTCCCTTATCTCTTCTTTTACCGTTTTGTTATTTTAACTATTGAACACATCCGAATGCTAAGGAAGGGGGATGAATCAGCATAAAATATAAATATTTAAAACATTTGTTAACTTTTAAACCATTTGAACAGATGTGAAGAGGTAAAGGCCAAACACATAACATGCATCGCATAAAAACGCCAGGATTTTAATATGAAAAACCCAAAAAAGGGAAAAACAACGGTGAGGGTAACTCACAATTTAATTTATGAAATAAGTTTTACAAGAGGCTCACTGCCAGACTTGCAACTAAGACTTATTGGCTTAAAACAAGATAAAATGGACTTGCAAACTGAAGATCACTTCTTCAGAAGAAGATACAATTACAATTAGATTACAATGAAATACATAGTATGAATTATTGTAGAAGAACCATCTGACTAATGCTAATAGTGCAGTCCTCTTTGAAGCCCTATTGTTCTGTTACACTGACTCTGCACACTTCATCATCTAATCACTGATCAACTTTGCACCTTTTTTAACTTCACATACATTCTAACACCTCCGCAAAAGATTAATTCTTCTTTATATATCCTTCCCAACATCACAATACATTAGTTAGGTCAGCACAAATAGGACCTAATCAATGAAACGTGCAGCACAACATAGGTCGGCCTTATCTCACTTCAACCATATTAAAAATGAGTTGTGGATCAAGCAAGACATAAGTTGAACACCAAAAATGTCATAACATACCCTCCAAAGCAAATGAAACAGGTCCTGAAAGAATGCTACTGAAGGAACATGCCTAGTCGGCTCAGATATCAACTGATTGTCTTCTTATCACCAGAGAAAAACAAAGAACATCATGCAAATCACTAAAAAAGATTTGCAGATGATCATCAAGCATTCTTCAACCATTTCCTCAAATATCTAATCATCAATTGCTGATATAAAGAATAACTCACTGAACTGTCAAACACAGTGCAGACAGAGTAGAAAGTGTTCTTCAACAAGATGAATATCATACTCCAGAGCTCCAACAACCCTGAAACTGCCATGAATCCATTTTATACAAATCATTAAAGTACACAATTACATAGCAGATCTCCACATTAAGATATGGCCTGAGCTGGAGATCAGTTGAGAAACATTGAAGCTCGTCCCTGAACATATACCAGTCATCTGAATTTGGTCACAAGGTAGATTAAAGAAACAGAAAACATTTCACAGGGCTTCAATAATAGCTTCTGCTTCTTTTCCAAATGGGAAACCAGGTACGATCCTGAAAGTGGGACTGGTAAGAAATCATGAACATGAGAAACAGCAACAGAAAACCCACCCCCCAGGGTGATCCCCCTGCTTTGTGAATGCTATGCCGCTCTGCGTGGGGTATCACTGAACAAAATGGGTCATGTTTTTCCTTTGCAGACAGCCAGTGAACTGCCAAAAGTATTACAACAGGAGACGCCATTACTACAAGACTCAGCTGATCCATAATGTTTTCGTAGGCTGCTTCATAGCTCATGTACCACGAAAACATCACAAATAACACTACTATGCCCGCCAAAAACAATACGTGATGGGCAGGCGCTGAAGACGAAGAAGCCATTTTCACTTCGACTCCTGCAAAAAAATCAATTGTGGAGATTTCAGAGCTCCAAAAGAATCGTACTGTGCACTGAGCAAGGACAAAACTTGAGTTATTTTGAATACGGTTATGAATTTATTATGATGAAACACTTGCTACCGACTATTTCGTCGAATAATAAGCAAACCCCACCGCCCAGAAATTGCTTTACTTTATGTCGACGTCGAGGAGATTAGTCGACAACTTTGCTATTTTGGACGGTGGAAAGATGCCGTCTTTTACGTGCCGATGCTTTACTTCCTTCAATTAAATCGACCTTTTTAAGAAAGTCGACATGGGTGATGAAAAGCTTCGGAATAAAAAAATCAGGCGCCGACTAAACATGTGAAAGCGCCGACTAAAAAATAATACTACTACCTTTTCTTCGCGCCGAAGACTGAGTAATGAACGGTTTGAAGGTGTAGTCTTCACATCTTTTATTCTCAGACTTTCTATGGCGTGACAGAGTAAAAATATTAGTCAAAAAGCTATACTTTACTTTCAAAGTTTGCAGCTTAAGAATCGACGGCATGCGGGTATAGAAGGCATGTGACCGTTAAAACTCATTCATTTCATTCTTAATATTATATTGTCTATATTAAACTCTCTAATATTAATAAGAAGGTAAGTTTTAATTTCATTCTTAATATAATATATTGCCTATATTAAACTCTCTAATATTAATAAGAAGGTATATTGAGATGTTGCATGAAATAATGGTAGGAACCATTAAAAATAAGGTATATTTAGATGTTGCATGAAATAATGGTAGTGTTTCTGATCATAATCAAATTCTTATTTTTAGTTGGAGACAGTAAGGATTGTAACTGATTTTTCTCTGTATTTTGTTTTTTCAAGCTGAGATTGTACACCACTTTATTGATAGAAAATGTCAAAAGTGCAAGAATAATGTTAAATTTGAGACGTAGTGTTATTTCATATACAAAGCTCTAGTGTGTGTAAGAATGTCTTTGATAGGTATTAGTTGACCAAATTTATCACCAAGGATAGTAGAGTGACTATCAAAAGTGACTTGATTGTTATTTCATATACAAAGCTCTAGTGTGTGTAAGAATGTCTTTGATAGGTATTAGTTGACCAAATTTATCACCAAGGATAGTAGAGTGACTATCAAAAGTGACTTGATTGTCCATGGTAAATATGTTTCAAGCAAATGGCTTTGGATACAAGCTATAAGCCAAGGTTTCATGAAACTGAATTTGTCAACTAGAATGTATTGAATGAAATACATGCATTTTTAAAATGTTGCTAGTGCTTGCCCTTCAAGAGGACTCGTCTCTTTTAATGGAATTTTATGAGTGACATGGATGCTAGATGTGTTGATTTTGAATGTTGCAACACTAGTTAGAGCATAAAACAATAATGGTGATTGAGATGGAGTAGCAACTTTTGAGAGTGCATGTTTAATTCTATCAATCAAGTACAACTTTCAAGTACTAGTAGTACATTGTACAATCATCCAAAAGAGACTTTTCAATTCCATTCTTGTAAAATGGGATACGATAATATCAAATGTAGCACATTACTGAACTAATAGATTGGTTGAATGAAGCCTCACATTTTCTTCATGAAAGTAGATAGGTGTTGATCAATCAATGTCTAAGAAATTGACAACTAATGCCTACTGTAGACACCCTAAAATGGACAGGCTTGCGATTTTACATTAAAAACACTAATTTTTCATCTATTAATTAATGGTTTTTTAATCATTAATTAATCATCTATCTTCTTCTAAATAAATTTCCCAAATCATCTAATCCAATTCCAAAAATTAATTAAATAATTAATTTTATTTAATTAATTAAGCTTTAATTGATTAATTATCATTATTTAATTAATTAAACTCAATTTCCTATAGTTTAAATTCAAACATTTAAACTTACTAATTAAATTAATTTAATTTCATCAAATAAAGTAATTCTTAATTAAAAAGAATTCAATTATCTCACATGTTGAAAACAATTATTAAATAAATGAATTAAATACTCATTTATCTTC
>MU227470.1:216140-229010 GCA_018584345.1 Thuja plicata | reverse complement strand
CATTTTTGCTTGGTTCTTCGATGCAGTGGATCTCTTGATTGGTCAACTCTTTGGATAGGCTTGTTTGGCTTGTTTTGATTGATCGTGTTGGCAGCTGATTAAGCTGTGTCAGATGGGCCAAATGCTTTTCGCAAAGCTCATGATTGTGACAGTAATGATTTGATAGATTTTTGAAATGATCAATTTGGCAGCTGATCAAGCTGTGTCAGATGGGCCCAATGCTGATTTGCAAAGCCAATGATTGTGACAATTGATTGACTGGGCGTGCTTCCCTCTTTCTTCTTTGATAATTGAGTTGGTTTTTTATTGCTTGGGATTTTGCAATTCTTCTGAATGTTTTTTATGAAGATTGATTTTCTCTTGATTTTTGATCTTTTTAGAATTTTTGATGAGTTTTTTCAATTTTTAGGATTTTTAGAACTATCAAAAACACCTTAGAAGGAACTATCACAAAAAGGTAGAGAGAAACAATAGAAGCTTCAAGCATCGAGGGGTTTGCATTCGTTTGTCTTCCTTTCTCTTGCTTGTACATTTTATTGCTCACGTTTGTGTTATTCGTTTAGTAGTTATTGTATACTTGATTTGCATTCACTTGTGAACCTTTAAATAATTAATTTTATTTAATTAATTAAGCTTTAATTGATTAATTATCATTATTTAATTAATTAAACTCAAATTTCTATAGTTTAAATTCAAATATTTAAACTTACTAATTAAATAAGTATTAATCAATCAATGTCTAAGAAATTGACTACTAATGCCTACAAGGAGGGGAATGGTACAAGTACTCCAATTGTGCTCATTGTCAAAGTCATGTTTGCTAAGCATTTCAAGTTCATCAAAATCAATAGAAGCATTGAGGTAGAGAAGATATGATTCACTCTCTAGCCTTGGACACATTTAATGCATCTAGTTAGAAATAATATCAAATTGTTTTAAGAGGAAAATGTACAAAAAGAACAAAGCATGTAACGTTTAAGGCTATACAACAAGAAGCACGATCTAAAGGCACATGATTATGTAAATTCAAAATGTTACCACAATATTCAATGGAATATTGAACACAATTACAGAGAAAGCAAGAAAGATATTATCTTCAAAATATTACCATTTAAATATAGTTTGAGGAGTTGTGAGTTTCAATACATAAAGATGAAGAGAAAAATAATAATGGTATTTGGAATATAGAAAAAATAATCTCAAGGCATTTAATTTTTTATTATGCATGTCAAGAAGAGAATTAGGATAAGAAAAGGAAAATTAGTTATTCAAAAAAGGAAAATTTAGAGATTTCTTCAACAAGGAGATGACTTTCATCCATAAAGGCAATGTGTTCCACTCTTGTCATTATGTTGACCATCTCCTCATCATTAAATTTTCTCTTTATTAAAAAAATGCAAAGGAATCAGTGTGGCACAACATTACTTTAAATATTGTAGGCTAATTTACCTTTATGGAGGAAAAAAAATTGTAAGTCTAAGGAAAAATACCCATTATTGAATAAATAATTTGTTCAAATGTAATAGCTTACCTCATTTCACCACTATGGTAATGTAGCTCAAGTAATGTCACATAGTTTAAGTTAAGGATAATGATCTTTGCAATATTTTGGACAATGTCAAATTTATTTTCTACACGTTTTAATGTATTTTTCATTCAAAAGAAGAGGATAGGAAAGGTAATAGAATATTTTTAATTCTATCTATGGTATAGTAGTACAAGTAAACAAAATCTCTTTTCTATCAAAGGTTGCAATTTTGTATATGCATGAAGAAGAGTTACACAACTATACATGTTGTCAAAGTGAGAATTTTCTCTTGAGATGGATTGCAAAGGCGAGGAAGTACCTTTTAAGTCATACCAAGAATATAATGCCAAAACTTCGTTGAGGCTAGTTGTAATGTTGTAAATTACAATCTATGCAATTTCATATTCATGAGCTCTCCCTTTAGTTTTAAACAAGAGAATTTTGAACTTTAAGCCTTAATCTTGATCCAACAAACCATCTTTGCCACCTTTCATGCCTAACTTCATCATCAATAAGTATAATGGAACTGGGACACATGCACACCATGGAGATGTTTGCACACTGCACTATTGTCTCATGAATATTTGCAACTAAGTTGGTTGTTGGAACATTACACTTTCTAAACTTGGCATTGTAATGCTCCTATGTGACTACATTGATGTCGAAGATGAGTGGGAGTTTAATAAAACTTGCCTTTTGCCTTTATATCTTGGTCTTCTGGTTCTTCTTCCTCTCTTACATTTTTTGGACTCTTCATGCATTATTTTAACTTTATTCGTTCACCATATTCTTAGTATACAAGATTTCTCTATACTCACAAGACCTTCACTGACTTATTATCTGCTATTACTGAGATAATGAAGCTCTACAACCTTGAAGGTTGTTGTTGTTCATCATTAAAAAAAAAACTCCATAAGATTTCTCTACTTGGTATTGAAAGGGGAAGCAATCCTCTTTAGTTGGCTCTTCGTGTGGAGTGCTTACACCTCAACCTTTCAAGGTTCCTCATGTTCATCTACCAACTCCTAAATCAAAAAGTGGAAAGGAACTTGTGGTTGAGACTAAGACCCTTACACCTATAGTACCTCTTGTTCCATTGGTATAACTTTCCCTTTCAATGGCAATGGCTATCACTATGGCTAAGCCTATGGAACAATATGTTACTAAATATTCTAAGGTATTTGTTTTTGGTTCTCATCTCTACTGGAACCAACTTGCACATTACTATAAGAATTATTGATGAGTGATGGCCTAGGAATGTGACACTGCACTAAAAATAAGGATGAACCCCCTACCTCCGCTCATGTGTATTCTTCTAATTCTATTTTCTTTTACTTCTCTATTTATCCTTTCTCCTATCTCCACCCCCTCTTCTATTCTGTTTTTAGTTTCTTTGAGAAGTTTCAATGAACCTCACCATGAGAAGGTGTAAAATTACCTATTTTCCCTTCTTTGCTTGATATTCCTCTATTCTCATAGCCCATAGACATCCTTCACATGCAATTTGTGTCTAGTGTAGCTCTTTCTGCTCCTTTTTTTTCTTTGCATCTTCATCCTAGATTTTGTGGGGTACTTTGGACTTACACACTTAATATCTGGGTATCATTCCAACTTTTTAAGCTTAATTTAGAGTAGGAATTTGTTCTTAATTTGTATTACAATAATTCAAATCTTGTGGCTTCTCATTCTATTCTTGTAGTCAATGAGGCTCCATGTTCTCTGGATTTTCTCACTTCCCGTCTCCTAGAGGTTGGCAATGTGGCTCCTATTTTGTATCCTTCAATTAAGTCACATCACTCCTCTTTGAAGTGTATACTTAAATCTTTTGAGGATATTCTGATGTTGTCAACCATATTTACAATCTCATCATTAACTCTTGGCTTACATGAATTGTTAGATGAGAATTTTGAGGTAGCTTAATCCCTAGCTCTTGCTACAAGTGAGACACCTGGCACTACTTTGGCCATCATGCCTCTACAAGCTTATCATCTCTACCCATATGACCTCGATTGGGAGGATGATGAATTTTTGGAGGTGATTGAATAGAGTAATGTCTCTTAGTATCTTTATATTAGAGTGTGTCTATTTGTTTGTGTTCCCTTGTCGATGTATGTTTGTGCTCTCCTGAACGACCCAAGATACCCTCGTAGGTACTTAGATATTGGAGATAAAAATATTCTATGCACTTCCTCTATTTGCTTCATCATTCTTCATTTTGTTGTATATTATTTTTTGACATTTGGGGATGATGCAAAATATTGGGGGCATTTACGTCTTCTTCCATGTTGACACAAATTTTTATTTTTCCTTTATTTTCATGCATTATTTCTTCACAATCTAAGACATACATACATACATATATACATATATGTCACACATATATATACATTCATTATATGTATGTATGTATATATATACATATATATATACATATATATATACATACATATATATATACATATGTATGTATATACACATATATATATATACATATATATATGTATATATATATATCGGTAATAGTTGGGTTTTTTAATGATTAAAGAAAATAAGATTTACATATCAAGTGTGAGTGTTATGTTCTGCATAGTCATGCTATTGGTCATAGACCATTACAATCTATTCTAAATAGAAAAATGCCCCAAAATGGATGCTGAGTCTTTTCACCCGGCACTTCAGTGCCTAAAAACATAGTTCCTGCATTTTCTCTGGATTATAAAGCTGAGAGAATGTAAAAAGAAAATTTAGCATCATTCCGCATACTATCTTCACTATACTATCATTACCTCCAGCTATACAATCTCCTTCACCACTTTCTTCAGTTTTGGCATATCTTTAACTGGATGTGCTTCAAAAAACCATATTTTTGGTTGGAAACAAACATTATGATCAAGCTAAAAATGTCATTGTGGCCCGGTCAAAATTGGAGTGTCATTCTCAGCAATACTCCATATTACAAAAACTTCCAAAAATGTATTATATTTTTTACTTTTTGGTGAGTTTCACTTACAACCTTTCTTGGTTTCTTCAACCTTGGTGTGCTCAGCGTGTGTTACGCACTGTCCTTCTTCTTCAGGGGACTTGTAGGTTCAAAGCCACCTCTCTAGCATCAGGTGGTGGGGGATGTTCTCTTATTGCTACCTTGATGGTCTCCCACCCAATGAATCTGTCCATTCGATAATTGTCTTTGTTTATTCCCCATGGCCATCGCACAAAAGGGATGATGCCTTGCACTCTTTCTCGATCTTCATCGGCAATTCCTTTAGTTATGTTGAAACCCACTCCCATCCATGCCCATTCAAGGAACGAGTCCATGCATTCTAGTAAATCCATGTTGAACAACTCCACCATGACCTCCCGCACCTCCTCATGCTCCACTTCAAGTTCTAGGGCCCATGCCAACAACATTGAGGGAATGTCCACATTTAGACATCCTCTGTGAGTGGCCGTGATGAATTTTGGGCCCAAAGTGTCTATGAACGCATCCTCTAGATCCTTGGAGGACCATTGCATAAGCTTGCGAACTCAGTTGACCTTGATTTTGCCAAAAAATCCCTTTTTCTGTTTGTTCCTCCCTGGTTTCAGCATGAAGGTTGCCTCCATCTCTGCAATCTCCAAACCTATGCTCAAACACTTGCAAGTTTATTAGTCCCACAAAATATAAAGAATAACTTAAAGAATTTAGAGAATGTGTAGAGGGTGTGAGCATTAATGCGAATCTCTGCACATTTATTTGTAATTAAATCAAAACTTTTCCTGACTGGATTTTCCATCCCATCAACGTCCCATCTCCATCATGTTCATGTCATTCCACCCACCTTCTTTTCCTTTCAATGATTAAGTTGGCACGGATCAGGGTTAGAGACTCGCATGTCATTATTGTTGATTTGGCCCAAGTGTCAAACTGACATCATTTCATCATTTATGAAGGGATGAAGTGTAAATTCCCTTTATCACTGCCACTACAAACAATGATGATTTGAATTGAATTTTCATGATGTCAGGTCCTTTCATTCACTCGTTTAGAATTTCTTGTCCCATCGGTCTTACATGAGTTCATAACCACAGCGTCCCCCAATCTGCATCTCTGGCATTTCCAGTGACGTGGGTTAATCCCCGTGTGGAACAACTGGTGTCCATTGCTCATCATCTTCCATATTGATATTAGTGAAATTTTCATATTGCTTGTTTCCCACCATATTAAAATTAGCTGCCCAATTTGACAGGCAATCTGCCTCAACATTGCCTGCTCTTCTAACATGTGATATTTTGAAATTCTCATAGCTGTTGAGAAGTTCATATGTGTGTTTTATATATGATTGAAGGTGCCATGCCTAGATATGACCTTTTTGGATGGCCCTAATAATAATATTCAAATCCCCTTCTAGGTGGAGATTTTTTATTTCTAGTTTTAACCCCATTTTGACCCCTAACATTGTTGCCTGCACTTCAGCCATGTTGTTTGTCCCTTCAATAATCCTTTCTGCTTCAAAGGCTAATAAGTTGCCTTTCCAATATCTCACAATGGCACCAATGCTAGATACCCCAGGTTTGCCTCTTGAGGCCCCATCAAAATTTATTTTAATCCAATCCTTGTCGGGTGGTTCCCACTTAACGCCTTCCTTCTTGTTGTGGGTCTTGTGTTTCGAGCAATTTCCCCATGAGTGAATTTTAATGCCTGGCCATCTATTTTGAATCTTTGAGTTAGATTGAGTAAAGGGGCATTTCATGGATTTGTTGTTTGCTGATGTGGTCATTATTTCCTCTATTGAATTGTTGATCCTTCTCGTGAGCCTGGCTAAGGTCTCTTTTTGGTCTCTGAATATTCTATGGTTCCTCTCTTTCCAAACTTCCTAGAGTAGAGCTGAGGGACATATATCCCAAATTGCATCAAGGCAGGACCAGCCGGGGGCAGAGGGCCACCCCAAAAAAACATCTTTGAGAGTATCTTGTAGGGGTCTATGTCATCCCAGATTGTGTTTGATCATTGCCCAACATGAGTTAGTGATTTTACAGTTGACCAACAGGTGGTCAGCATCCTCTTCCGCCTCACCACACATCAGGCATTTCATGGGGCCCAAAAATCCAAGTTTTTTCCTTCTCTCCCCTGTCAAGATTCTACCTCTGGAGGTGAGCCATGTAAAGACCCTGGCTTTGGGGACGCAATGTTTGTTCCAGCAAAGCTTTGTAGGCCATTGCTCTTCCCTGTCAGCCCTTTCCAAAAGCTGGTAGCCCAGCTTGACTAAATATTCTCCTCTTTCTGATGCACACCATATCACCCTATCCTTGTCTGAGGTAAGAAGGATCCTTTTGTCTTTCAATATTCCTTGCATTGTCACTTTCTGCTGATCTGATAAGTTCTCATGGTTCACTGATTTCCATTGCCATTCTCTACCATGTGTTTCTCTTGTCGGCTCAAGGTAGTCTGATATGTGTTCCTCCCAAGCCCGAATAAATTAGTTTCATAGATCATGGAGATCACCATTCCTTTTTAGTGCTAGAAGTCTGTTCTATGAGTCATCCCAAAATTTTGTTGATTGCCCATTACCCACATTCCAAGATACATGATCTGTGATTATCTGTCTGCATGAGATAATAAATTTCCACATTGCAGAACCTTAGGGAGGGTTTCTGATAGTGAGAATGTGATTGTCATTAGGGTTTTCAAGGTATTTTTCTTTGAGGATGTGAGCCCACATGCAATTTGGTCTTTGTTGGATCTCCCATATTAATTTGGCCCCTAGTGCAGTGTTCATAAGTTGCCAATTTTTGATTCCCGCGCCACCATCTTTCTTGGACTTGCAAATCTTATCCCATGCAAGCGATGGGATTTTTTCATCCTAAGACGATCCATTCCAAAACAATTTTTGCATGCCCTATCCTATCTTATTTAAAATGTTGATTGGGATCCATAGGCAGAACATTGGAAAAACTGGCGTTGCTGATATGACTGATTTTAGCATAAGAATTTTGCCTGCCGATGAGAGCCATTTCCCCTTCTAGCCCGTCATTTTTTTAGAAATAGCAGAGGTCAAGTTAGCCCAAAATTTAGACTTTCCTGCATCCTCAAAAAGTGGGATCCCCAAATATTTGGATGGGAGGGCTCCCTTCCTCATGCCATGAACTTTACATGTATCTCTTTGTCGTTGAGGGGGAGTGTTAAAGAAATAGATTTCTGATTTCATCCAATTTACCTGTTGTCCTAAGTCAGTGGTGTATTTGTCCAGGGTTGATTTCATATTCCTCGCTTCTCTGCAAGAGGCCTCCCCCCAGGAAGGTGTCATCAGCAAATTGCAAGTGTGAAAGGGTCAGCACTCCTGCAGCCACCTTTATTCCTTTCCATAGACCTGAGTTTCTTTTTTGTTTTATAAATCTGCCTAGGGCCTCTGCCATGATAATGAAGAGGAAAGGGGATATTGGATCCCCTTTTTGTATGCCTTTGTGTGTTTCAAATAATCTCTGTGGGCTGCCATTAACTAGGATGGAGAGCCACACATTGCAAATGCAGCCCTCAATCAACTTTACCCATTCCTCTGAAAACCCAAACTTTACCATGATTTTGAAGAGGAAGCCCCTATTCACCTCATCATACACTTTCCTAATGTCGAGTTTGACCAACATCCTTTCTGTCTTGGCTTTCTGGACCATATGAATTGCCTCATGGGCAACGATGATCCCTTCATATATCGAGCGATCAGGGGTGAAGCCACTCTGTTCCTCTGATATTAATGTTTTCAAAGCTGTTTTCAGTCTATTTGCCATTGTTTTGGATATTATTTTGTAGATAACATTACATAGAGAAATAGGCCTATAATCACCGAACCTAGAAGAGTATGATTTTTTGGGAATCAGTGCAATAAGAGTGTTGTTCATGTCTTTTAGGATGAATTTTCCTTTGTGTGCCTCCTCTACCACTTCCCATATCTTTGTCCCCACAAGGTCCCAGAAATGTTGGTAAAAGAGGGTAGTGAACCCATCCGGACCTGGTGCCTTGCCTCCCCCCATCCCGAATAGTGCATTCTTGAATTCCCCAACAGTTTTTGGTTTCAAGAGGAAGGTGTTTTAGGTTGGGCTAATGCATGTTGGGATTGTGTTGATAATTTCCTTAGATTCAGTGTTTTGCTGCCTTTCTGCACAAAACATTTGTGAGAAGTATCTTACTGCTTCTTCCTTGATGTCTTTCTCCTTTTCCAAAGTGAGTCCCTATTGGTTTTTGATGGAGAATATTTTGTTCCCTGCCCTTTTCACTTTAGCAGAGTTGTGAAAAAATTGTGTTTCGATCTCCATCCTTGAGCTACAATTCTCTTGACTTTTGTCTCTAGTATATCTCCTCTCGAGCCAATGTTTCCTCATACTCTCTTTTTAATTACTTCTCCTTTAAAAATTCTACATTAGTCATTCCATGGGTAATAATGTGCTCATTTAGGGTTTTTAGCTCCTCTTCTAGTCTGAATTTCTCCACAAAGATGTTTTTGAAGCTTTCCCTATTCCAAATTTTCAGCTTCTCTTTAAGAAATTGAAGCTTTTTGCAAAAGATAAAAGAAAAATTCTCAACTCTATTTGGAGCATTATTTCACCATGTTTTCACCATGTCATCAAAGCCTTCAGCCCTAAGTCACATTACTTCGAACTTGAAGGGGCATCTGTCGAGGACAGTATCCTCTTGTATTCTCAATCCAATGGGGTAATGGTTTGATCCTGTTATCGGGAGTATCTCAGCCCTGCATATCCATTCTGTGGTTGTCCAGTCACCAGCCAGGAAGAATCTGTCCAATTTCTTTGCTATGTTGTTGAAATCTAATGTGTGGTTTGTCCATGTATAGTCTCCACCTTTTAGTTCCATCTCCATTAATCCACTATCCATAAATAAGTTTTGAAAGTCCTAACTTTTTCCAGTCCATCCATGGCCACCTTTTTTGTCTTCCAGCCTAAGGATGGCATTAAAGTCACCCCCAAGGATAAATATTTCCGTCGGATTATCCTTTAGGGCTTTTGAGATTTCCTGCCACAATATAAGTTTGAGGGTAGGACTATTGGGCCCATAAATATTTATAATGTTAATACTTTTGAGAATTTGCATGGATGCTACCCTTGCCCATAACCATGATTTGTGTTGTTGAATAATATCAATGTTTACTGCCTCTTCCTTCCCTAATAGGCCCAGGCCTCCAGACGCACCATCTGCATCCATCAAGAAGCATTTCCATCTCAGGAATTTTGCTGCAAACAAAGCACAATCCTCATTTTTGAGTTTTGTTTCTTGAATAAGCACTACATCGGGTTTCGCCTGATCAAAAAATCACTTGATCAGATAAGCTTTGTCAGAGGCATTGCAGCCCCTGACATTCCAAGATAAGAGTTTCATTGCTCCCGGGAAAGGGCATCACCCTTTCCTGATCTCAATTTGTGTTGGCCACTTGCACTTCCGGCCTTTGCAAGCCTCATTTTTAGGGTGCTTACACCTCTCTTTTTCTTTTCTCCAAAAGAAACCTTAACCCTGGAGGAGTCCATTTGTTCTATGGTTCTAACTTCTATAATATCAAGTTGTTCTGAGAGACCTAGAAAATTCTCAGTGTCAAGGTCTTCCCCATCATCTCTACCCTTATGGTCCAGACTGTTCCCTCCACTGTCTCTAGCTGCCTCAAAGGACTCCCCCAAGTTCCTGATAGGTGAGATGGGGATATCCTTGATTAGAGTGCCTGTATTATCAACCCAGGTGGTAGGGACATAATCCTTTTCCTCCTCCACCATCTCGATCGATGTGTTCTTCCCGGAGATGGCACCTCCAGTAGAGACATGCCATTGAACTTCCAGATTTGACTGAAATTTTGGACTCTCTATTGGATTGATTTCAATTGAGGGTGGATCCATGTGCCACTTTGGGATGTTAATCGGCGCTCCCCCGTTGGGTTGTGTGGATCTATGATCTGTATTATCCTTCTAGTCCGGGTTGGTGTTAGTTGATGTGGTGTTTGGCTCAGGGTTCTCATGGAATAGCCTTTCAGAGTGTGGAGAGGCATTCCCGCTAAGGTTATTAAGCTTATCCAAGTGTGGGAGAGGGGATGAACTCTCCCCTTTTTTTTGCATGTGGGTTTGGTTTCTTACAGTAGCTTCCTCTGCTTCACATTCTTTTTGAATCTCATGTTTTCCTTTGTCACATAATAGCTCTTCCCAAACCACACAAAGTCTTTTGTCTTTGCCCATCTCCCTTACCACATTTATCTCTTCATCTTCTTGGCTTGTTTTTTCAATCGGTTGTTTCCATATTCCTTCTCTAGATCTGAGTTCTAAGGTTTCAGGCAGAGGAGTAGCTTCATTCCAGAGGATTAATATCTTGATATAGGTTTATAGATCTTTCTTGTTGAGGGCCTCCCCCCAATCTAAAAATGTTCCCCACATATTCCCCACCATGGTTAGGGTTTCAATATTCCAATATTCATGTGGGAGGGTTTTAAGATTTATCCAAAGAGGGACGTTCACAAACATGTGTTTGGATGGATCAAAATTTGGTTCCCAATCCTTGATGTATAAACCCAAACCGTCCATGAAATGAGGCCCCGATTGGAGAACTTCCACCTTTGCATTCTTTGTGGGGCATGTCACCAGGTAAAAACCATTTGATAGGGTTTTTAATGTGCAGCCTGTGCTAGCATGCCTATATACCCATGCTTTGATTTTTTCATAGGCAGGCCAAGAACCCTTCCATTTAAGAAAGAAAGCTTTGCTTCTTAGGAAATCTAAATTATCACACCATCCTTTATGTTGAATATTTAAAAAGGGGGATGTAGATGTGGGTTTGGGAGTGTCTGCCTCTCTATTCTTGGTGATCATTCCTATTTTCTTGGGTCTCCAGAGTCTATGCTTGATATCCTTGAATCTGGCAGGAACCCCATGGTGGATCCCCTTTCCACTGTTATTTTTGAAGGTAAAGTGGTCCTCTGCCCGATTTTTCTCCAGATCCTGCCACGCTCGATAAGGTTGCCTAGGGCGCTTGAAAAACTAGTGTGGACATTGATTGAAAGGCCACCGATGCTCAGCATGGCCCCTGTAGTTGAAACCAATGTGTCGCCTAAAACCCTGGTTTGAAAAATTTAACCGTTGCCTCCCACGCTCCATCTCCCAGCTTTCTACGCTTTTGATTTGAATAAAATACCTACCTTTGTTTTCTTTAAGTCTCTGGTTTATTTTAGCTGTCATTTACCTCGCCATGAAAACCCATGTTCCTATTTCCACCCGCACCCCAAGCTTAGTATGCTCTCTTCCCAAGTGTGAAGACACTACTATGCCTTCCCAAACCTTCAGAGAAATCAGGGAAAAAATCAAGAACCCTCCCCCTGATTCTATGATTATCAAAGTAGTTGAGAGTGGGTTAGCAGAGGTAGTCGCCTTCCCAGAATCAACACCATGCCTAGAATTAGTGGTGTATATGTGTGTGTGTGTGTGTGTGTGTGTGTGTGTGTGTGTGTGTGCATGTGCAAGTGGGTGAAATCACAATAGTGTGTCCCACTTTTGGGACGAAGGATTTTGGACTTTCTTAAAAAGAAAAAATTGGATGGCTTCGCGTGCAGTACCCTATGTGGGGGACTTCGCTCAAAGTATCCCACGTCGGGTACTTCGCACGAAGCCATTTTTTCGTCAGAATTTGTATAAATTTCCGACTACCCATTTCATTTTTACAATTCAATTTTGGAGATTTTGTGGACCTGAGGCTTAAAGTGAACCAGTGACGACCAGTACAACATCAGCAGCTCCTGAGCTTCTTTGACCTCTTGTGATTGTTACTAGTACCAGGTACACACATTTTTCTCATTTTTTATTGTAAATTGTATGTTTTATATTTATTTTAGTTAATTATTTGTTTTAAATAATATTTAGTTTGTAGAAATGTTAGAAAATGATAGTTGAATTTTAGAATATGTTAGAAAATTATAGTAGTATGTCAAAAAATAATAGTAAAATGTTAGAAAATATTAGAAAACATCAAAAAATCATAGTATATTTATGTTTGCAAATGTTAGAATTTGTAACTTAGTATACATTACAAAATATTAGCAAATTGTAACTTAGTATACATTAGAAAATATTAGAAAATTACATAACTTAGTATATATTAGAAAATTACATAACTTAGCATATATATTAGAAAATTGTAAAGTTTAGTATACATTAGAAAATATTATAAAATTGTAACTTAGTAAACATTAGAAAATATTATAAAATTGTAACTTAGTAAAATTAGAAAATTATAAATTTTAGTATACATTAGAAAATATTAGAAAATTGTAACTTAGTAAACATTAGAAAATATTAGAAAATTATAACTTAGTTATAATTAGAAAACC
>MU227470.1:120926-161054 GCA_018584345.1 Thuja plicata | reverse complement strand
CGGTGCTTCACCTCTGTGAGCATCACCTAGATCCAATGAGTGCTAAGTGTTCCATTCATTCTCATGAGAGATGGGTTCATGTTGAACCACTACTCATGAATTATGGGTCAATGAGTTTGACTCAAAAACTACACAGTTAAATCCTGATAGCAATATCACAATTTGACTTGCTGTGGAAAAATATCTCCTACTTATCTATTTAGCTAATATCGAAGCTTAGTGCGACGATGTTATTTTCTCACTTCGTACAGTGTTTTTGAATTACGATCAAATAAAACTTTTTCTAATTTAATTAAGAATAATAAGGGAATGGATCTAATGTGCCATTTGTCATGTAATGTCGTCAAAAGAATTTATCATATTATATGTCCATATGTTATGTTTAGTCTTGTAGACGTTAAAATTTTCTTCTTCTTCTTCCTTCTGATTTCCCTTTCAAACTGAAACAAGCGTCTATTCAGTCATGAGAATCTAAATCTTTATCATTATCAAAGTGTTAGAAAAAAAAATTAAGTCTTTGGTAAAATCTAGATTCTTATAGTGTATAGACCCCTCCCAAATGAAGCAAGTCCTCCATTTCATTAACGAATATTATTTATTTAATATTTTAAAGATTTATTTGTGAAAGTGATGGTTAAGTAAATATTTAATGTTTTAATTCATTTTGAGGTGGATATTTTAGGCTTTTTTATTTTTTATTTTTTATGTTTTATTTAGCCGATAGGCTATTTGTGGGATCACTCGAAAATTATTTTTCTTTAGGATTTTTTTTTTTATTAACCCTGAGGTGTCCTTGCGACCCAACATCACATATCTTGGGTACCAAGGGCAAGCTGAGGCGAGACTAATCCTCAGAGGATGAACCAAACCGCTCGCAAGCCAGGTTCATTGGGCAAATCTAGGCAAGAGTCGAACCCGAGACCATGAGTCGTCCACTCACAACCTCAAACCAACTCTGCAACCCATTTGAACAAAAATTTATGAACCTTGGTTGTAAGCACTACAGGCAAGAAGCCCCACTATTTCACCAAGGGTCAAAGTCAAAGCTCTCAATTTTTGACATGGTAGACAGCTACCCCAAAGGGATTTGAACCTTGGTTGTTGGCACAGCAGGCACGAAGCCCCACCATTTCACCAAAGGGTCAAGCCCTTTTCTCTCGGAAAATTGTCAGCCTCACTGATTGTCTTTTTTTTCGATCGTACTTTTGAATTAGATCTATGTTCTTATCTTTTTTTCGAGTGTCTTTTTTTTCTGATCATACTTTTAAACTAGATCTATGTTCTTATCTTGTTTTTGTGGGAGCTTTGCTCCCTAGAAACGAGAAATTGTCAACTTCGCCACATTCTTATTTTTCCAATTATACTTTCAAATTAGATCTATGTTCTTATCTTCTTTTTTCACTTTTTTATTTTATTTTTTTGCCCTTATCCCTATCTCTTTTTTGTTTTATCCTATTTAAAATTTATTTTATTTATATTTTTTATATTTTTTAATCAATACAAAAGATGACTTTTTATTTATTATTTTAAAAAATTGAAAGATGGTTTTTAATTTTAGAAATTTGAAGATATTATTGTTAATTTAGGTTTAAATTAAAAGACTTTTTTAACAATATTTATTTTAAGTATATTAAATATTCAAGTTTAAAGCTAATGGAATTGGTTAAATATGGGTTTTTATTTATTATTTTCAAATTTTAAAAATATTATCATTGTTAATTTTAATTTTTAATTCTTTAATTAATATAAAATATGATTGTTTATTTATTATTTTAGAAATTTGAGGATATTATCTTTATTAATTTTTGTTTAAATTAAAAGAATATTTTTACAATATTTTATTTCAAATATATTAAATTTTCAATTTTAAATCTAATTGAATTGGTTGCAAAAATATTTCATATTCTAAAATTTTTAAATTTAATATTTTTTGTTATATACAATAATTGATATATTAGATTTTGCGTTCACATTATCAATAAAGATTGATAAACATTGCCTACCCTTGGTGTTGGTTCTACCTACTTCTCCAAAAACCATCCTCTAGCAGTGAAATTGGGTGTTTCATGTTCATTTTCAAAATGTGCAAAAGCTTCATCTTTGGATGACAAATCTTGCTGAAACAAGCAATTCACCAACACCATCTGAACTTTTTGTGAATTATCATAACTACCTCTTATATCATCCTCCATTTTCATGTGTATCCACTCAAAATAAAATTGTTGGTGATAATGAAAAATGAGTTTACAATATATATTGTAAGGGTTTCTCACACACCTTTCCTCGTCACAATTCGCTCTTCATACTACATGGAATTTTAATGCAAGCATCATAATATAATGTATTTGTATATATAATTATTATATTAAATAGTTGTAGGGCTCTTGATTTCATTGAACACTTCCTATCATTATTGGACAAAATTTTGTGAATGGAGGTGTTTTATGAGGAAAAACATGTGTGTAAGGAAAATGGCTCTTTTTGTGCTCTAAATCTTCTCAACATTTTTTTAGGAAAAAATCAAATCTCCTATCGGCTCACTGTTGCATGCACAAAAGCTTATGACTGCTAGTTATTTTTTTTATGGAGATTTGTCTTTAGGCTGAACCTCTTTAACTACGAGCCGAGGACTAAGGGTATTCATTCTGCTGAATTTTTCAGGGGCATGATCCCATCCTCATCCCTTTTAGATGTCGGAGCCTTGCACTCAGCAAGACTTGATCCCTAGTGGGTTCATTAAGAACCTTTCAACTTCACCAATATACCAAAGGTCTATTGACGGATTTTTTTTTCAAATACTAAAAGAAAGGAAATAAATTTTTGGAGTTGTATGATATTTTTGTTATTATGTAGTAGTGGTTGTTGTTATTTCTAGTCTTTTCTTTTTACAATACTTATTTTCAATTCTTAAATAGCAGTGGCTCCACTAAAATAAGGATAGATTTTAAATTATAGTTTTTCCACAGCTGAAAATTTGCATGGGAACGACCCAACTATTCAAATTTAAGAAGATTTGGAAAAAAATGAGCACTGTCAATTAGGAAATTAGGGGGTAAACAACATGAAATAAATAGACCACCAGAAAAGTCATAATCCATGTAAACAAAGCCTAATCTACCCAATAGAGAGATCAAATTTAAATACAAATAATAACAAAAATTCAAAACCAATGCATTCAACTTGACAAGTCTCCATCGTTTCTAATGTTGCTCTCAAAAGTTCAATGCTTGAACATAATTGAAAGCTAGAAACGATAATGATAGCAATTTGAGAAAAGATTTGAAGATTTGTGGTTGAAGGAATTGGACAAATCAATCACTATTTATAAGCAAATTAGGATAGATTGGATGGACTAGATCAACTTGAAACATGAGACAATTGACGACTGTGATTGCATGAAAGGAGGAGTTGAATGAGGACAAATGGGGAAGTTATATTAAAAGTGGAGAGGGAAGAAGTAGAAAAGGAAAAGTGATAGAGTTATCTAGAAAAGACAATTAGTAAGCGGAAGTGTTAAGTGAAAAGAAAATCGAAAGGAAAAGTGTCAAGTGAAAACAAAATTGAAAGGAAAAGTGTTAAGTGGATGGAATTAATAAATAAAATTTAGTGATTCTTCCATATATTAGCAAGTGAAAGAGTTAAGTAGAGAGATAAATCGGAAAGTGGAAGAGTAAAGTAGGGAAGAAGATTTGGTAAGTTGAATGATAAGTGGAGAGAGAAATGGGAAGATGGAAGAGTTAACTCGGGTTGAAAATAAATAAAATTTATTTATTTCACCCACATTTGATAGAAAATTAAATAAATTTAGAATTTATTTTATTATGAGGATTTTGGATTAAGGGATTAAATAATTAAAAATAATCATTTAATTTTGGAAGAACAATTAGAGAGATTAAATAATTAGGATAATTATTTAATCGTAGAAGAATGATGAAAATTGATTGAACAAGGATGAATAATAAATTTTCATTAAATAATATAAAATTATTTAATTAAAGGTTTAAAAATAATAATAATTAAATAATTAAAATTTATTTAACTATGAGGAATTAGAAGGATAAAATTAGTTTTGATTAAATAATAAAAAAAAATTAATTAGTTTTAGACGAAAAGTTAGTGAAAAATGTTGTTGCAACCTTAGGACAATTTTTAGTGTCTACAATATTTAAATTTAAAAAAAGTTAGAAAAATATACGTATTGTTTACAAGATATCTATTTTGATTGGATTTTTTATTTCAATAAATAGATATGCTAGACTATTGTTCTACTCCAAGGATCACTTAAGGATAAGAAAAAGTAAAAAGCTATGTAGATCTATGCAATGAGAAAACAAAAAGCTAAAGAAGAAAATTATCAAGCTCATTGATCTACATATCTATCTTCTATAAATCGACCCATCTACATAAGATAGGATTTTTATAGATAATTTTAATTTTAAAAATTAGTATATAGAAGTTGACTTGGTTGTGCTGAATAGGATTTTTGTAGATATTCTATGATTTCTTTGGAAATGTCACCATATTAAATTGCACCAATCTGCATTGAAAAGACTTCTATAAATATTGTTCAATTTAGAAAATAGATCTGCATTCACAAATCCATCCATCAATATGGAATAGACGTTTTATTTATAAAATACCTATCATTTCAAGAGTATTTCATAGTGTAGAACAATATTTTGAGTGTTAAAGAAGGATGTTGATGCAATTGACATTGACAACATATTTTTTGTACTAAAATCTTAGAAAAAGAGGAGTAGAAGTAAGAAAGAGGGCAATAAGAAAGAAGTTGAAAAGGCCAAAGAGTTTTGGACAAAGGCTATATTGTATCTATCAAATCTTTCAAGCTAATTTAGAGCATGATGGTCATGTTTATCATGCCACTGCCCTACCCTCTATTTGGGGTAAAGATAAGTCTTAAGGAAAAAAAATGTATTTTGAAAGTTTTTTATAATTGAGCTAGAAAGTATGAAAAAGAAAAGCAACAATAAGAAAAGGGGTGATAAGAAAGAGGATAGAAAAGACCACAAAGTTTTATACGAAGCCCAAAGTGCAAGCATGGAGATGATTACATGCCAAGGAAAAAATAAATTCTTCACTCAATTACTTTCAATTTATCGTCAAATTTACCAAAAAGAGAATGTAAGATGAATATCATAAAAGTAAATGAAGTCTTCTTCTACTAAATGAAGTAGTTAGGTTGTAATTTTTTTCCTCATAAGAGATACCATGAAGTTTTATATTCAAGAACTTGACTAATTTCTTTGACATCTCAATAAGCACAAAATATTGTTTGGTTCTAGATATTTAGCTGACGACACAATAGAACAAATGGAGATTGTAGTAAAGACTCTAGGTTTGAGAATAGAAAGAATAAATCCTTGCAAAGTTAGTGTGCATATTATGGAAAAACTATACATAGATAAGAAAATGGTGTAGATCCTCACCTACTTTTCCAATACCCATGCATACTCTGCCTCTAGAATGAACTTATACATTTTATACAATTTTAGCGGCAAAGAGAAGAAACAAACAATTAATGGAAAATCATTGAATATCAAACACACCATTGTGCCTTGTTTGGGGAACAAAGTAGAAAACTAATGAGAAAGATTTAAAGTTGGGCATATAAAGCTTTTCCAACATTTTTTAGCTTTTTCCTTTTCAATTTCTACATGCAACTCTCTTCCATTTTCCCAAATGTGTAGAAGTTTGTTGTAATGATAACCCTACAACTCTTTTAGTGTGTCATGTTTGGTTTGAACAAGTTTTTTGGTGTTGCATGGAGGAAAATTTTTGGGATGGTAAATAATTTACATGTGTAGATAGGTTAGTGAATCTTTCTCCTTCAAAATGTATGTATTATATAACATTTCTTTGCAATATATCTAAAGGCAAGGAAAATACTTCCTAATTATAAAATAGATGGGGGATATTTCTCATTCCAATTATATGTATCATAGACTACTCCTAAGGAAAGAGAGAATTTACAACTAACACGTGAAACATTTTGGGGAATGTAAAGACATGCTTTCTGAAATTCTGGTAAGTGAAGAACCTTTCACGTTGAACCCCATGAATCCCATGCCCCTTTAGAATAGTTTGGCAGTTTAGGCTCACCAACAATATACCGACTATCGAGTGGGTGAACCATATCTTATTTGCAATCCTACTATGCCTTCCCCGGATGAGAGGGAATCAGATTAGTCACTCTAAGAATAGTAGGGAGGGGTATTTAGAGCATGTAAATGACATAAAATGTCCAAAGTGTGCAGACCAACCTAGAATACTCAATCCATGCATTGCGCATAATGTAGTACTAATAACAATTTAAACTCGAATTGAGTTTATTTGAAATGAGGGAGAGGCGGGATTTTCTCTAGAGGCAACAATCACCTGCAACCCGCCAAAAAGATTTCAGGGCATAGCCATGCAGAAGGACAGGTTTTAGAGAACATCAAGGGAAGATTTACAGTGGTGATGGCTACTCCCGATGGCCTTTCAACCTACCGAATATGACAAATATGCAGGGTCCTTATCCCATGGAAGGGAGAAATGGGGGAACTAACTATAAACACCCTGGGCGCAGAGTTTATGTGAATGGAAGGAGATGGGAGAACGGGAATAGAGCCAACAATAAGCCCCCAGTTTACACACGGATCGGTAAAAACTTTGACTTCACTAAGATTGAGCACAAGTTTTACCGACCGAAGCAACCTCTGGAAATGGAGCAATAGGCTGCACCACTCCAACAAATCAGCAAACCAAAGGAGAATATCAGATATGAGGTAATGTCTACACTCACGATCTCAAACCCTTTATGGTCTGATGCGGTGGGATCCTTCAAAGAAAGGGCTTTCTTCTTAAAATGGATGGGACCATGGCCATCGGTGTCCCTCATCCGCGAATGGTGTAACCAAGTATGGAGTAAGGACTTAAAACTAAAAACCCTTACAAATGGCTTTTATATGGGAATAGTGTTTGTTAAAGAGGAAAAAGATTGGATCCTAAAGAATGGACCCTATTTAATCAATGGAAAGGGAGTTTACATAAAGGAGTGGACAGAAAATTTTGATCCTATGAAAGAAAAGTTAACTGAATATCCGGTGTGCTTGAATCTATATAACCTCCCAATGGAATACTGGGATGATGTCACACTGGAGAAAATAGGAAATAAAATTGGCACTTTTGTCTCTACAATGGAGGTTATAAGTAAAAAAGACTCATTTATACACCCTAGAATCCTTATAAATCTTCAATGCAATAACCCGGTTCCAGATTTTATCATATTAGGAACCAAGCAGGGCACCTAGAAGCAAACGCTTGAAGTGTGGGAAGGCGAGGAGAACTCAACATCTCCCACAAAGACTAATTTGGATGCACAAAAAAAAGGAAAAGGGTTGAAGGAGGATTCGTTGTTGGACCAAATTGAACTAGAGAACCTATTAAAGGAGAAAGGACTAGCATAACTAATAGCACATCAAATATGCGATTTTGGAAACACCCCTTTCTCTGATAAGAAAGGAAATGTATTTGGAAAGAACTCCAAATGATTTACATCACAGGCAGACTAACCCAATGCCGGAGGCTACTCTTCACAAGGAGCAGGAAAGAGTAATAGATCATATGCCCCAAGTGGTTATGGAAACACTAGTCTTTCGAGACCTAGTAGACCCCATAAATAGAATGGAGGAAAATAGGCCAGCAATGCCTTTTTCACAGTTACAGGAAATGGGAGCCCTTCAAAGGCAACCACGTGATATGCATGAAGGTGCAGATGATAATCTATATTTCAAGGATGTAGAAATATCCCCGATTAGAAACCTAAATCGCTCCTTTGATAGCTCTAGAGATAATGGGGAAGGCTCAGAGGACTGGGATTCAGACTATGCCACCAATGATGAGGAAGGAGGCCTAAATGATCTAGGCCTCTTTAAAACCCAAGGAGTATGTGAAGAAAGAACAGTGGAACAAACCCCATCCCAACTTCTGAAACCAAGGATTGGAGAGAAGAAATAGAGAGGGCGTAAGTCCAACAAGGCATAGTTAGCTATTGTTTGTAGTGCTTCAAATCAAGCCAAAATTACAACATCGGGAAAAGGCATACCTTTTACCGAGAATTATGAAACTCTTATCTTGGAATGTTAGGGTCTGCAATGCCTCTGACAAATTGCATTTGATCAAAAGATGTTTTGATCAAATGAAACCAGACCTGATCCTACTTCAGGAAACAAAGATTAAGCAGGAGGACCTTGAATTTTTTGTTAAAAAATTTGGTAGATGGAAATGTGCTATGGTGGAAGCTCAAGGTGCTTCTAGAGGCATGGGATGTCTTTGGAATGAAGCAACAATGGATGTCACTGATGGCTCACTCTAGACAACTGAAATGCAGTATCCTAGTTTTCAATATATATGGTCCAAACAACAGAGGGCAGAAAAAGAGGCTTTGGGAAAGCTTGACAACAATTATAAATGGATTGCATGAGGAGATGGTTATCCTAGGAGGTGACTTTAATGCCATCTTAAAACCAGAAGATAAGAAAGGTGGTAGGGGCTGGAGTAATGACAGTCAAAGGGACTTTAGTAACTTTGTTAATGACAGTGGACTAATTGAGCTGACCTTTTAAAAAGGGGATTTCACTTGGACTAATAGAAGGGCAGGCTTTTTGAACATTGCAGAAAAGTTGTATAGATTTTTTTTGGCAGGGAATTGGGCTGAAGCCTTATGAACATGTAAAGCTGAAATACTTCCCTTCCCGGGCTTTGATCATTTCCCCATCTGTTTGAGAATAAAGGATGAAAGAACGCCTGATAGGTGCCCCTTTGAGTTTGAGGTAATGTGGTTTCAAGCTAAAGGTTTTTCTAAAATGATTGCAACATGGTGGAAACAAGCACCTCGAAGATCAAGTAATAAGGCCTTTCTCTTTTTCAAAAAATTACAATTCATTAAGGAGCAATTAAAAATCTGGAATAAAGACACCTTTAGGAACATTTTTTTAGAAAAACATAAGGTAGAAGAGGAAATTAACAAGTTAAGTTTAAACATGATTGAAAATTGCATGCATGATGAGGACTTTCAAGAAGAGATCCGCCTACAAAAGGAGTTAGAGGGCTGGTTAAGAAAGGAGGAAATATACTGGAAACAAAAATCCAGGGAGACCTGGCTCAAAGCCGGTGATAAAAATACAACTTTCTTCCATAACTTTGTCAAGATTCAAAGAGCTAGGAACAAGATCTATAGTATTCAAAATGGCAATGGGGAAATTGTAGATGACATGGAAAGCATCAATAAGGAGGCAGTGGCTTTCTTTTCAAAAAAACAACTTCACAAGGAAAGGAATGTGCAATTAATTGAGGAGGCCCTGACTGTTATACCCAATGAAATATTAGAAGACCTCAATAAAATGTTGATAGACCCAAATACAAAGGAGGAGGTTAAATGGGCCTTATTTGGTCTAGGAGGGACAAAGCCACGGGGCCAGATGGTTTCCCATCTATTTTTTTCCAAAAATTATGGCATATTTTAGGGAATGACTTATGGGAAATTGTGGAGGAATCAAGACAGGGGGGCTTCATTCTGAAGGATTTCAACACTACCTTTTTGGCCCTTATCCCTAAGAGGGATGAAAAAATCACCTTTGATGATTTTAGGCCCATTGCTCTCTGCAACACTACTTATAAATTTATTTCTAAGGTAATAGCTAACCGTCTGAAGCTTGTTTTAGACAAAATAATATCAGAAGAGCAAAGTGGATTTTCACCTGGGCACTCCATCTTTGAAGGGATTATTATTGCACATGAGGTTGTTCACTCGATCAGGGCTGCCAAAGCTCAAAAAATGATGGTCAAATTGGACATAAAAAGAGCTTATGATGAAGTAGACATAACTTTTCTAATGAAAGTGCTAAAGGGTTTTGGTTTCTCTGAGACATGGATGCAGTGGGTCAATGGATGCATTGCTAACCCAATGATATTTGTTTTGGTAAATGGCAGCCCATAGGGATTTTTCTCTCAAGAGAAAGGAATTAGACAAGGGGACCCCATGTCCCCCTTTTTGTTTATTATTCTGGCAAAAATTCTAGGCAGGTTGATTATGAAGAGGAAAATCATGGGTAAATGGAAAGACATTAAAATTACAGAGGGAGTGGAATCATTGACACACTTACAATTTATCGATGATACTTATTTGGGGGGAGATGCTATTGAACATGAAGAAGGGTTATGAAAGAAACTTTGGATATGTATGGGGAAGTTTTTAGACAGCACGTCAATTGGAAAAAATCAGAGATTTTTTTCTTCAATACACCTCAACACACACAAGGCAAAATTTGCAGAATAATGAGAATGAAGAAAGGACAGATGCCCAGCAGATATCTTGGCATCCCCTTTTTTGGAGGATGAAATAAAGCTGATCTGTGGAAAGACCTAACAGAAAAATGTCTTAAAAAATGGATGGATGGAAAGGTAAATGGCTTTCATCGGCTGGAAGAATACTAATGTTGCAGACTATAATATCTGCCATACCAGTTTACTCCATGACGTGTATAGAGATCCCAAAAAAGGTGATTAAAGTCATAGAACAGAAAATGTGAAAATTCTTCTGGAATGGATCAAATGAGGAGGAGAAGATCCCACTTTTGGCTTGGGAAAAATATGCAAGCCCAAAGCAAAAGGAGGAGCAGGCATTAGAAATTGGCACCGGATGAATAAATCTTTAGGAGCAAAACTGATATGGAGCATGTATGCCCATCCAAATCAATACTGGGCTAGGATCCTACAAGGAAAATACTTAGACTCTGGAGAGAATGACAGAATATTAACAATCAGGGATCCCCCTAAAGGATCAGTAATTTGGAACTTTATGTTATCATGTAGACCGATCATCACAGATCATTTATCATGGTAGATCCCAAATGGAGAAAGAGCAAACTTTTGGATGGATTCTTGGGATGGTCAAAAGGCAATAGTGAAAGAGAAAGATTGTCAGGATTTGAAGGCTTACTTTGTGGAGAAATGGGGGGAGAAAGTCAAAGATTATGTAATTCAAAAAGAAGACCAGACAGGGAAATTCTGGGATTGGAAGGATGTAAATCTAGAGGATTTAACAGCCCAGCAAAAATAGAGGATGCAATTAATCTTTGAAAAACAAAAGGTGAAGATGATTAGAAAACATGATAGACTTATATGGCGTGGCTCTAGCTCGGGGAACTACTCAGTGAAACTAGGATACAACTTCACTGAAAGAATGGAAAACTTGAAGTTTGAGTCTCAAGATTTATGTTGGCATCAGGATTTGCTACCGAAGGCAGGGTCATTTTCATGGTTAGCCATTAAGGGGAGGATTTTAACAGCAAAAAGAAGGAAAATAATGGGCTTGGTAGGACCAAAACGGTGTGTGTTATGTAAGAAAAATGAAGAAACAATGGACTACCTTTTAGTTCAGTGTAAATTTGCTGAAAAGTGTTGGGATTATGTGCAAACAAAAATGGGCTGGGAGGGATCTAGAGAGCCCAATGTGAAAGGAATTTTTGATGGTTGGCCAAGACCCCTAAATGTTTCAACTTTATCCAACATTGCTCCAATCACCCCTTCCTTGATTATATGGGAAATTTGGAAGGAGCGTAACCGAAGAATATTCAGAAGCAAAGTGGAACCCATAAAAAGATGCCTCTATAGAATAGACCATGCTATAGAAGAAGTGATGGGATCTGGTGCTCAAAAAAGAAAGCCCTCCGCATTCCCTTCACACAACAAGATGGTCTAATCCAAAACAGATGGCCAGGAATTAAATTTAAAGCACCCTCTGGAGCATTGGTAGTAAGGAAAAACAAGAAAAGTAAGGAGATTATTGTGTGGGAAATACCAGAAGAGGGATGGTGTAAAGCAAATTTTGATGGGGCAGCACAAAACAATCCAGGAAGATCAAGGCAGGCATCATTATAAGGGATGCAAAAGGGGAGACTCTGTCTTATGGAGCAATGAGATTGAAGGATGGAACAAATAATGAAGCTGAGTGCAGTGCAACAATGTTGGCAGTTAAACTAGTGAAGCAAACAGGAGTGAAAAAGTTACATTTGGAGGGGGGTTCTTTACCTACCATTCAGGCTATAAGCAATCTGTCAGTTACTGCTTGGCACCTCCAAAACTACATCGACACTATCAGAGAAGATTTGCAAAGTTTTGAAGATTATAAAGTGTCCCACATCAAATGGGAAGGGAATAAGGAAGCTGAAGTCCTATCTAAATGGGCAGTATCTATGGAAAAGGTGGAAAATTTAATTTTTGAAAATCTTAGAGCAAAGGACAATGGGATATCGTCTCCATTGAGTCACATTTTTATAAAAAATAAATGAGGATCGGATGAAAAGCATTTTAGGAATGATTATTATATAAGGTGGATTGGGAATTGTATATGTCTGATCATCATTTAATATGGGCGATGATATGCATTAATGATTGGGAATAAATGGTGGCATGTAGAGTGAACGGTTAAGCTAAAATCATGTGAAAAGACTGAAGGTTGGGTGAAGGGAGAGCGCGATGGGACGAGAATTAAAGAGAAAAGCTCGCCACTTATTTATTTAAACAGACCTTGTAATCTCTTTTTCATATCCTCTTTTCCTTTTCTCTGTGTAATCAATCTGTGCAGGTGCAGCGACTAAGGGTGATGGAGCCAAATTTCACTTTCCACACTAAGAAGCAACAAAAGGGTCTTTACAGCCCAATAGAAGACTTAAGATTGAAGAAAATGTTGCTCTGCCCCACAAAGAATGTGATAACAGCAATGCAGAACACACTGGGGCCACTTTTCAACAATGACAATAGACAATGGAAATTGCAGGTGAACATAGCTGCAATGATAATGGCGTGGGGTTTGGAAATTGGCTCACATGAAAATATGTAAAGTGGGTAATGGAGTCTCTATTTGAGAAGGCTTTGCTGGAAGGGATAGACTCTCTATTAGAGTGGGCACACCCAAGGTGGGCCTTTGATTATAGTGAGATATATGCAGATGAACCGATGGGTTTTGAGGTGGGAATCATCCCTTTTCTCAACTGGCCGAAAGGAGAGGACAAAAAGGCTTACATTGTGGAGCGAAAGACAGCTGAGGACAGCCATTCATGAGGCCCATGTCGCAAAACAAAGAGTATTCTTACCCATGGTAATTTTGAAGAGATGCAGGACTGCTCGAGCCCAAAGAGCAAGGATTATCAATAACTGATTTGGAAAATCCACAATGTTTTTTGAAAAGAAAAAATGGAATGAATTTTTTGAGTAATGTTGCAAATTTGAACTTGGGGAATGCACGACGATGCAATGCAAAGGTAGGGAAATGAAGGCCTCTTTTTGAACTCCTCAATGAGCAATTTGCAGAGATGAAGAAGAAACCAGAGCTGGAGGAACCAACGACAGATATGATAAGCTACATGATTTTTTTGCCTCTGTGTAAAAGAGGAATTTTGTAAGCTTTATAAAGTCTTTTATGTAATGGGGTTGGGTAGTTTACTGGGCTTTCAAGCCATTATCTTGATGGGAAAAGATGAAGTGTTGTTGAATCTTATGACAGAAGGAATGAAGGAGTCTGTAGATGACTCTATGTAATGAAGTTTGTAACCTTTATCTAAAAATCAATAAAATATAACCTATTATCGATAAAAAAAACAATTTAAACTCGAACAAATTATAGGAATATTCTACAACTCTTATGTTCTTTATGTTTGTGTATGTATTTTTTTGTGTATATTTACGTAAGTTTTCGTAGGTAATATCATTTAATTATATTAGTTGTACACTATTTAATAATGTTAGGTTTATTTTTTACCATTGAGGTAGTTGGAGGTTGTTGTTCCTGTACCTCGTCACACCTATTTATAGATTTCAAGGTTTGTACATTATGTATCTATAGACACCCTAAAATGGACAGACTTGCGACTTGACATTAAAATCACTAATTTTCATCTATTAATTAATGGTTTTTAAATTGTTAATTAATCATCTATTTTCTTCTAAATTCATTTCATCTATTAATTAATGGGTTTTTAATCGTTAATTAATCATCTATTTTCTTCTAAATTTATTCCCCAAATCATCTAATCAAATTCTCAAAATTAATTAAATAATTAATTTTATTTAATTAATAAACCTTAATTGATTAATTACCAATAATTAATTAACCTTAATTGATTAATTACCAATAATTAATTAACCTTAATTTATTAATTACCAATAATTAATTAATTAAATTCAATTTCCTATAGTTTAAATTGAAAGATTTAAACTCACTAATTAAATTCTTCCAATTAAATTAATTTCAATTAAATTAATTTAATTTCATTCAATAAAGCAATTCTAAATAAAAAAGAATTCAATTATCTCACATGTTGAAATCTTTAATTACGTAAATGAATTAAATAATCAATTATGTTCAAAGAGATAATCCTTAATCAGATCACATGGGTTACTCCACCCATCTCTCCAGTTCACATGGGTAACTCCACCCACCTCTTTAGTTCTAAAAGGTAACTCACAATTAGCTCTTCAGTCAACCAAACTCGACCTCCTCTTTTACAGTTGAAGAGGTGGAGTTTACTGATGGCTTCTCCAGTTCCTTTTAATATCAACCGTTCATCTCCCTATCTCTAGGATTGATCTCAACAGTTCATATCATCCTCCATTCCTATATAATAAACCCTTCATAACCATTTGAAGGATCCAGGATTTCAAGCTCTTGTGCGCCATTACTCCGTCAGTTTGGTTCTAGCATTCAAGCCATCTTGCGATCACAAAGCCATTCAATTATCAAATTCTTGACACTTCTCAATTCATAGACACTGCCCACACCAATACTGAGCATCAAAAAAAACATTTCAGAAGGAGTAGAGAGAGACAATAGAAGCTTCAAGCAATTTGGGTTTGCATTCATTTGTTTTCTCTTATTTCCTTTTATATTTTATTGATACATTTAAGTATTCATTTTTAGTAGTTTTTATATTGATTTCCCCATTGCAAAACCGGTGCTACTAACCCTCATCGTTGGAAAGTAAAGGAGCCACGAATCCGAACAGGCATAGAGTATCATCTCATTCACCTAAATGCAATAAGTTCATTAACGAAGGAAATGACTTATTATGTTTATTCTTGTCATTCTTATGGAGGTTTGTTTTGGTCTTTGGGTTCGGCTCCTGGGCGCATCAACATGGTATAAGAGTGGTTGAGCCTACAACCCCTTCCTCGCAACTAACTTTCCATTAGATATGTGAGAAATTCTAAGCAGTTTTTATTGGCCCTACATTATTTCTGAACTGTTGGTTAGTTTCTTCATTTTGGTCTTGGTCAATTCCTTTCATATATAAGAATATTTCAAATTCAAAGGCACACGTTACTTATTTTATCTTCTCTGTTGTGGTCGACATCTACTTTTGGTGGTGGGGTGCATCATTTTTTTATTCTACATACTTTAGTAACTCTAATGTTCCTACAAAATCTTTCAAGTATTTGTCAAATTTAAGGCTTCCACTCCCATGAACAGGCATTGGTGGGCCCATGCACATAGTGTTATGAAATTGGCTAGGTACTTTAGTCCCACATTACTAGTATGACAATGTCATTTCTATTTAAATATCTTAGCACTCATTTTATTACCATGAGATCAAGCTCAAATAACTGATAACAACACTTTCTTGCATGCGTGTAGAGATTTATGGCCTACAATGGAGTGGTGAATCATAAAGATTTTTTTGGCATGGATAGCCCACTAATGCATCATCAAGATCCACTCAACCTGTGGGGCCCATTTATTTTTTCCCTTATAGTTCTTTGTGGCCACATGGAGCAATCGAAAGCCTACATGGATTCCAAAAGAGCCTAAAATAGGCCCTTTTTCAACTTGCATAAATTTTGTAAACAAAATTTTATTTTCAACAGATGGTTGGAAAACTAATTTTAAGAACTTTTCTATGGACAAGGTGTTTTATGACAATTTTTCCATTTTATGATCTAATTTTACTAGCTTACAGTTGCAAGTTATTTTTATTATCTTTTGGAAAATATGGTGTTTAGGAATTATAAAACCAATTTGTATATATTCTAGGGGGGTGTATCTTGCATATTAGTCCTTTGTGTTCCCTTGTATATCATATTGGACCTAGGATTGAATTGTTCACTCGACACAACTATCACATGTGGAAGTTCAAGATGTCACAATTATTGCAATCTTTAGGCCTTTGACAAATGTTGGATGCCAACCAACCGAAATCACTAAGGTATTTGAGCAGTTTTTTTTATAAAAACAAAATAGCTGAGGCAAAAGTAATCATAAGCCTTTACGTGTTTGATAATTTGTTGTTTCATATTGCTAAGTAGAATACACCTACAAAGGTGTCAGATAATCTTGTATAGATGTATAGAAAGGTCAATCAGTTAAAGATCTCTCTCTCTCTCTCTCTCTCTCTCTCTCTCTCTCTCTCTCTCTCTCTCTCTCTCTCTCNATATCTCTCTCTCTCTCTCTCTCTCTCTCTCTCTCTCTCTCTCTCTCTCTCTCTCTCTCTCTCTCTCTCTCTCTCTCTCTCTCTCTCTCTCTCTCTCTCTCTCTAGATTAATTTCCCACTATTCAAGATTTCCTTGCACATTTCAAGTTAATTTTGTCGCAATTGAAAGGATATGGTCATTCCAAAGAAAATAAGGAGTGTTTTTGCTTAATCTTGTATAATTTTAGAGTTCCTTTTCAATTGTTTGCATCTACCTTCTATTCTACTGTGGATATTATGAGAGAATACCATAATATGCTTCTTTTGAGGAATATTGTGATTCACTAACTAGGGAGAAGATCTAGTTAATTCGGTGGACTCTCTTCCTAGGAGTCATGTTTTAATGGTTCAATCTTCCAAGGGAAAGGGTAAGAATAAGAAGAATCTTTGAAAGATATATTCATCAAAAAGTGGTGAGACTCCCTCCAAGCCTAAGGCAAAGAATGATCAAAATACTAATCCTCCATCTACTCCTCCTTCTAACTCAGGAGAGTCTTCCTCCAAGTCCAAGAAGAAGAAACAAATTTGTTCCTTTTGTGGAAAATTGGGGCATAATGGTGCACATTATTTTGAGAGGCTGGCAACATTGGAGGAAGCTATCAAGAAGCATAATCTTTACATGCCCAAGTATTTTCCTTTGGAAAAGGGCAAGCCCTCTCAGCTATGAATTTTTCCTCTGCCATTTCTATTTGGATTCTTGATTTTGGTTTTTTTCGTCATATGGATCTTCTTGATTCTCTTTTGGACAGTCCCACTTCACACATTGTTGTTGGGAATCCTTCTTAGATTCCAATTTTGGGGAGAGACTTAGTTCAAACACATGATGGTAACATTGATGATGTTCTTCTTGTTCTTTATATTTCACAGTACCCGTTTCCTGTCTATCAAATTTGTAATCATGGTGATGGAAGGCTTGTTTATTTCTCTCCTACTAATGTGACTATTTGCAAAATGCAAGATCCTAAGAAGATCATTGCTATAGGAATAGTTGATCATACAACCTACTATATAGGTTTGATGGATTTGAGTCTTCATAGGATCATCCTTTGTTTCTCATATAGATTATGTGAGAAATATTTGGCATGAAGGCTTGGGAATTTGAATTATAGATATCTTTAGTAGATGAGCACACAAAGTTTAGGATTGGTCTACCTCAAATATCTTGTTCAGATGGAGTTCATCTGAGTTGTGTTCTTGGCAAGCATCACAAGGATCTATTTCCTAAAGGTTTGGCCACATGAGCTTTGGCTCCCCTTGAGTTATTGTATAGTGACCTCATGTTATTCCCCACTTATCTAGGTGCACATAAGTGTACTTCTTGGAGTACATAGACGAGGTTCTTTGAAATTGCATGCCCTTCCTTGAATTTGTGGAGAAGTAGTCAAGACATTTTCTTTATAATATTCACATAGATAATGAGGGGAGTATATCAATAAGGAATTTTAGGAATTTTTCCATGTTCGAGGTATTCTTCATCAATGCACAATGTCATACACTCCTCTATAAAATGGTGTGGCTAAGAAGAAGAAAAGAACCTTACAAGAGATGACTAATTGTATGCTTCGATTTAGGTTCATGGCTCCAACATTTTGGGCAAAGGCTATCGATTGAGTGACCTACATTTTGAACTATATGCCTTACAAGGTTTTGTGGGATATAAATCCCAAGGAGGCTTGGTCTCATGTCAAGCCCATGGTGTCCTTTTCATATTATTTGGTAGCAATGTGTGAATATTCATTCTTGATGGTAGGCATTAAGAAATGGAGAAGAAGAGAACTAGTGATACATTTTAATTAGCCTATGTGAGGATGTGAAGGGTTATCAATTGTTTGATCTTGTAATTTAAGAGGTACATTTTCTTTGTGATGTTTAGTTTGATGTTTCTTTCAATCTAAAGGATTATGCATCGTAGGTCTATTCCTCTTGTCTTCTTAATTCTTCTTTAGAGATTGTTTTGCTTCTAGAGGATGATGATGTTGATGCTCTTGGCGGTGATATTCATGATGATGGTATTGATCTAAATATTCAAATTATTCCATCTTCTCCTTATCATCCACCAACACCTAGTTGGCCTTTATAGGCTCATACACTTCTTGAGGATGTTGGTCCTCTTGTAGCTGATCCCATAGCTAAATGCTTCACTCATTCTTGCACTTTAGATATTATTTTTTTCAGTCATGTAGTTTGTATTTTTCCTAATAAGTTTTTGGATGCTTTGAGTGTTCCAGAATGGGATAATGCTATGATAGAGGAGTATTCTTCTTTGATGAATAATCTTGCTTGGGATTCGATTCCTCTTCCTAAGGGAAGAAATTTGGTTTGGTGTAAGTGGGTGTATCATAACAAGTTTGGAACTAATGGTTCTATTGATACATATAAGGATTGTTTAATGGCCAAGGTATTTTCTCAAGTTGAGGATATTGAATATTCTACTTTACCTTTTCTCCTATAGCCAAGATGGGCTCAATTCATCTTGTGATTTCTATTGTTGTATTTCAAGGTTGGTTAAGTATTGATGGATGTCAAGATTGCCTTCATGTATGATGATCCCTAGGAGGAGATCTATATGGATTAACCACTAGGATTTGTGCAAAATCCTTCACTAGTTTATTATATGGTCTCATAAACCTCCTAGAGCTTGGTATGAGAAGATGGATTTTTTTTGCTAGCTTATAAATTTACTAGATGTCACTTTGATCCTATAGTTTACACTCAAAGATATGTGGAGATCTTCTCACTCTTGTTCTTTATGCGGATGATTTGATTCTCAAATAGAGTTCTCCTACCACCATTTAGGATACCCAGTTAGATTTGATGGAGTGTTTGGATATAACATATATTGGTTTTTTTCATTACTTCTTTGGTCTTCAAATTCATTAGTCTTTTAATGGCATTTATATCTTTAAGTAGAAGTATGCTCTTGATTTTATTCATAGATTTGGGATGGATGATTGTAATCTAGCTCCTATTCCTTTTTAGTTAGGTGTTATGTTGTCAACTAGTTTCCCTACTACTTAAATTGACGCTACTTTGTATCAACAATTAGTTGACAACCTTTCATACTCGACACATAGTCATCTTGATGTTTCCTTTGCAATTGGTATTTTCTCCCATTTCTCTCAAGATCCTCATGAGATTAATTAGAAGGAAGATAAGTGTATCTTAAGGTATATTCAAGGCACTACATAGTTTGGATCTCACTACACATCAAGTGTTATAGGGATTGTGGGCTTCATTGACTCAAATTGGGTTAGTGTTTTTGATGATTAGAATTATACTTCTGGATTTCATTTTTATTTTGGTTTTGTATAGGCTGTTTGGTCTTGCAAGAAGAAAATTATTATTGCATTATCATCAACAAAGGATGAATATTGAGAAACAATCTTGGCTAGTCAGGAGGTTCATTGGCTTTGACAATTAATGACAAAGTTTGGGTTCCCTTTTGATCGTCTCACTACTCTTTGGTATGTGTACCATCCTAAATTTTAAGCACCTATAATTAGATGCTCAATTAGGCCCCATTTTAGTGTTCTCGAGTTTTCATGTCCATTATACTTGATCCAGTCTCACTCCACTTTTCATTATGGTATCCTCTCCACATTCCCAACCCTCAAGGGGATTAGGTCGACCAGGCCGACCTATTCCTTGAGGTTTTCCCTAAAATTCAAATTGGGGGTTAGTCTCAATGGTTAAGTAGGAAATCTTAAGTCCCATTGGCTTCCTTCAAGTTTTGAGCTTTGAAATGCTCGTGACTTAGGGTATATAAGAAACCTACCTCTCCTCATGTGGTAATCAAGATTTCATAAGACAAGATGCATTCAAGATCATCATGTTGGAATTCAAGATCTCTAACATTCAAGCATTCTCAAGCATATTTCAAGCATCCAAAGCATCCTTTGAAGGAAATATTCTCCATTATAGCAAGCTTCTCTCCCTCATGAAGGCCAAGTAGAGGAGACCCCAATCAAGCAAGAAGATCCCTTGTCCATCCACATTCATTGATCTCTTCTTCAAGGAAAGAGTTAATCAAGCATAACAACATTAAAGACTTGAGGAGTATTTGAAGATCTGTGCATTTTGAAGGGCATCCTTGATTCTTCTACAAGATCCAACAAATGCATCCAATAACATTCAAGACAATTACAAGCATCGTCATAAACATTACAACCTTAAAGTCTGTTTACAAGGGTATAATCATTTATATTCCAGATCTAATATCTTATCTACATTTACAAGTTTTCCTTTCATACATATTTCATATATATTTCAAGGTTGATTCCTCAACTAGGGTTTGACTGAGGCAAACCCCTTTCTGCATAATATTTTCCTTATTTTTTGTGTACAAAAATAGGTGGCACTTGCATAAGATCAGATCTATAAAGTTCATAACCTCGCAAATAGTCTACAACTGAATACAATACAATTAGAAGTGCAGGGAATAGGTCAACCTAGGTGACCTAGTCCCTCTAGACCTTCTCCAAATTGATTTTATACGTCAATTGCATCCTCTAGTTTCTGTTATGGTATTTTTACTATTCTATCTACTTTTTGTCAACTTGTGCATCCTAAAACTCGTCTTTTCCTCCTTTCTAGCCCTCTATCTTGCATCATTCATCCATATCTCCCTAATCAACCCTTAATTAACAATAAAAGATCATTGCACTCACTTAGCGCTTAAAGCATACTTGAACCTAGTGGGTCATCTTCCTTCCAACATAACTAAGGATTGGCTAGTTGTTGCATTAGGGAACCACTCTAGAACCCCTTATTGTCATCATAACCACATTCTTTATGTTACATTTTGGTGAACCCAATACACAACATTTCCATTCTAATTTGGTCTCTACATCTTCTTTATGAATTTAGCTATCTAGGCTCACCTATGTTACATTTTGGTGAACCCGAATCATTATATGCTATTTTTGATTTAGTAGTTAGATGTGTTATTCATCAGGTTTCATGTGCGCAATTATTCTTAAATACATTCATGTTGCATAAACTTGATGAATGTTTGCATCTCTATTACATATTTTCTACTTACATTTGTAGTTTTTAGAAATACCTCTCTTTCATTTCCTTGCGGATGAGTGTTGTAAACTTGAGTCATACATATAAATTTTTGGTGAGAAGAAGTCATAGACTTATGGGTTCCTTTGATCCCAAGTCCTTTATGTTTCCTAGAAATGTTGATGATACAAACATGCCTACTAATGACATTCCCACTATTGTTGAGAATCCTTCTTCCAACTCTTCTCATGATGAAGATGAAACCTTAAGATTTTATCCAACCCAAACGCAGCAACGATGTCATGCTTTTGATTTTTTTTTAGTAATGGTTAGGTCAAGATAATTCTATTAGGGAAGTCATCTCCTTAGTAGAAGGAATGAGGAAGTTGATTCACAACGATGAGAATGGTGTTGATTTATTGTGAGCGATTTCCCATCTTATTCATGATAATATTAAACCTATCAAATATTGTGCTCAATATCTTGGTCTCTCTCAACCTAATGCTAGCTAGTGTTGAGACATCTATTCCTATTCCTACTTCATTACCTAATGTTCCCACATATACTCCACCTCTCATGACTACATATGTTTCAAACATTAATCCTACACATAGTCTTGGAGGTATTCCTAATCCTTTTATTCATCTTCCTACAAGTGTTTCGTGCATTTCCCAACCATCATCCATGCATACTTACAATAATGTGTCATTTTTATATGTCACTACTCCTTCCATTTCCCATAATGTTACAAATATTTCACACATGTCCAAAACCAATCTCTCCACCAAATCCACTATCAATAGTCTTGATCAAATTGTGTCATCCTTCCAACAACAAATTGCCTCCATGACTCAATCCAAATTCAATATTCCCACTTGTAACATTGCTAGTCCCTTGCCCTTAGACATCATTTGTGTTGTTATCCCTCAATACATGGAAATACCTCACTTGAAGACTTATACTGAAAAGGGCGATCCCTTGACTTACGTTAAAACATTTCAGACATTATATAGTGACTTTTCTCATGTTCATAAACTTATGGATAAATTTTTTACTAGAACATTTAGAGATACGCAATGGTGTTGTTCTTTGCATCCTTATTTTATTGGATCATTTAAAAAACTTGTTAATGATTTCATTCAATAGTTTCAAAATAATATTAGTCCTAAGATTTCTTTGGCTAATTTGATGCATTGTAAACAAGGTGTTGAAGAAAAAGTGACTGATTTCATTGGTAGATTTAAACATTTACATGCTCAAATTTCTTATATTGTGCCTAATATTGATGTTCAATGTATTTTCATTTCTAATTTGCAAAATGACATTAGAGATAATATATTGCTTCTTAATTTACCTCGTTTACCCAATTGTGAGCAGTGCTTAATAATTATCATCTTTAAGTGAGCCAAATTGAGACCTCTAGTCAAATGGCTCCAATTGATAAGAGTGATGCGCCTCCTAGCCATTCCAAAATTTTCAAAAACCTAAAGGCTTCGTCAAGACCAACATTTCATCAAACAACATTGGTGCATAAGTGGCAGTAGCATCCAAAGGTGTGGCTCCTTTGTCATCTATTTTCAACCATCTTGTAATTTTACACCTCTTTCCAAATCTTCGCATAATGTGTGTTGAAATTGATTAATGATAATATTTTAACACTTCCTCCTATTAAACCAATTGATCTGTCCAAGAAAACATTTAAATCATTTAATTTAAAAGTCTTTTGTCGATACCATCGTCAACATATCCATGATAATAAGAAGTGTTTCCATTTGAAAACCCTCATCCAAGACCTTATTGATTCCAATGCTATTGTTGTTGAAGGTGTTAATGAACAAGGAAACAATTTTGTTGCCCCTCCCAACAAAAACTTGCAAATCTATACCAATCCCTTACCTCACATTCTACCAATACCATTGAGTCTACCCATTCCTTTCCTTCCTCTTCAACCAGTATTATTGAGTCCCCCGAACCCATAACTATGAGTAGCGATCATATAAGAAACCTACCTCTCCTCATTTGGTAATCAAGATTTCATAAGACAAGCAACATTCAAGATCATCAAGTTGGAATTAAAGCTCTCTAGAATTCAAGAATGTTCAAGCATATTTCAAGCATCCAAAGAATCCTTTTAAGGAAGTCTTCTCTATTTTAGCAAGCTTCTCTCCCTCACGAAGGACAAGTAGAGGAGACCTCAATCAAGAAAGGAGATCCTTTGTCCATCCACATTCATTGATCTATTCTTCAATTCAAGAGTCAATCAAGCATAACAAAATTAAATACTTGAGACGAATTTGCAGATCTATGCATTTGTGAAGGACACCCTTGGTTCTTCTACAAAATCCAACAACTACATACAATCACATTCAATAAAATTACTAGCATCTTCATAGACACTACGACCTCAAAGTATATTTATGAAGGTATACACATTTATATTTCAGATCTAATATCTAATTTACATTTACAAGATTTTCTTTCATGCATATTTCATTTCTATTTCAAGTTTGATTCCTCAATTGGGGTTTACTTGAGGCAAACCCCTTTCTACACAACACTTTCATTGTATTTTGTATACAAGAACATGTGACGCTTGCACTAGATCAAATCTGGAAAGTTCAGGACCTCGCAAATAGTCTGCAACTGAAAACAATCAAAATTATAGGGAACAGGTCAACCTAGACAACCTTGTCCCTCACGATCTTCTTCAAATTGATTTTACAGGTTAGTTACATCCTCTAGTTTTTTTTCTTGTATTTGTATTGGTGTCTGTCTACTTTATGTCAGTATGTGCATCCCAAAACTTATATTTTCCTCTTTTCTAGACCTCTATCTTGCATCATTTATCCATATCTCCCTAATCAACCCTCAATTTACAATGCAGGATCATTTCACTTACTTAGCGCTTAAAGCATATTTGATCCTAATGGGCCATCTTTCTTCAAATGTAACTAAGAATTGGGTATGTGTTGCATTAGGGAACTACTCTAAAACCCCTTTTTGTCATCCTAACCAAATTGTTTTATATTCTAGTATGATATTGAAAGTGCCATACACATTTCTCGCAACCTTGTTGGACATCAATATACTAAACATATTGATATCCACATGCACATCATTTCACCAACTCACTCAGGATGGTGTTCTTGTTTTTTATTATTCACTTATGGAGCCATAAATTGTGGACATCTTCATTAGACCTTTGGTATCTCCTCACTATCTTCAATTGTGATTGATTTAAGGGGTGAAGGAGGTATTCCTTGGGGGAGGGGGGTTGAGGAGTCCTCTTTCCTTTCACCTTTTTCTTTTCAAAATTTTATTTTCTCTCTTTTGGAGATGAGTTTTCTCCTTCAAGTTTTTTTTTCCTTTTTCTCCAGTTGTGAGAGAATTGCATTTCATTGTATTGTAGTTGAACATGGGTACCTAATATGGTGATATTTCTAGGACCCATAATGCATCTCATATTGCATATTGGATTTTCATTTTTTGATTGCATCTCTTGCACATTTCTCCCTAAGTTTCACTTAAGGGGGTGTTGGTGTATGCATGTATTCCATGCACATTTCTGTAAGTTTACTTGGGTAATATCATTTAATTTCATTAGTTGTACATTATTTGATAATGTTAGGTGTCTTTAATTTTTTACCATTAAGGTAGTTGGAGGTTTTTGTTCTCACACCTCATCACACCCTTCTATATATTTTGAGTTTTGTACATTGTGTATCATCACATTCACGTCAATGCAATCAATTCATTGAATCATGGAATAACTTCTTGTGTTGCCTCTCATTGTTCTTGTGGAGATTTGTATTGGTCTACAAGTCAGGCTTTTGGGTGCGCCAACACTTTATATTCTTGTAAACATAACATTCAAAAGAATAAGTTCTACCCAGAATATTCATTTAGCACTAAGAAAAATCTCCCATTCAGGAGAAAAAACCACCATAATTGGTTTTATTTTGGGGCACTATTACCTACTAGAATCTAAGTTTTTAATCAAAATATAATAAGAAAACATGGAAGCATATGCAAATGAGAGTTAAATAAAGCTTTATATTTACAATTTACTAGGAAAACTTTTAACAATCTAGACAATGCTAAAGTGCTCCCCAACTTGAAAACTACCATAAAACCTATGACATGGAAATAAAGGGAGTTTCATGGGTCTTCAACATTAGCATTGCTTAGCTTCCCTTTTAGCCAAAATCATAATTCCAATCACTAAATTGTCAAAGCTTACACACGATGATTCCCAAATCGTAAATTATTGACAATTGAATGGTATTCTCTATGCAAGAAACATAAAACCCCTATTGCACAAACAAAGGCATAAATTATACAACCCTTTGAGAACACCTTTTTTCCAACAATGTTATCGAGAGTTCAATTCCAAGTAGAAAATAAAGAATACACAAAACAAAATATAGGAATCTCCTATGTAGTAAAATTGGTCAGCCATTAAAGTGACATACATTGTTAAGTCTTGCATGCACCATCATCAAACCCTCTACATCTTTTGGAACACAAAAAATATACCATAGAGATATATCCTCACTCTAGATAGAATGTAAATCTACAAAAAAAATGGAGATAAATTGATGGATAGAGAAAGTTCCTTACAAGACAGAGTCTATTGAATGAAAATGCTAGATTTTGGTGCATTGCATGTTCATCCATGAAAACATTATATTTTTTTGTAAGGGTTTTTCTTTTTGCCTAATTAATTGGCCATATTAGCGAAGAAATAGTCAAATTAAAGATAATTAATTTTTAATATTTTAATTAAAAATTATACATTTATACTTTTAAAATAACTAAAAAAATGATAGAGAAAAATCCTTAGTTCTAATTTGATAATTTTTTTATTAATAACTAGTTAACAATAACCCCTTACCCATAGTTCTCTTGGTTGGAACTAAATATCTGTTTTATCAACTCATTATGACTAAGATAATCATTTAGATTGATAAGAATCTAGACAAGACTACTTTCAATGCACCTAATCTATATGTTTGTTCTCCAATGAAGTCCATAATAATTTTAAACAACTATACATTTTAGCATTTTGAAACCTATAATAAGCATGACCAGTAGTAATCAACAAATTACCTCTAATATTTTTCTAATCCTCATGCCTTTGCTTTTAAGATTCAACTTGTTTATAAACTCTCAACAAGGAGATATCTTTCTACTTTTTAATTGGTTTTATTTGTTTTTATTTTAAATATTATAAATGATTTAAGAATATATTTTTTTCACAATCATAAATTTATGACATTTTTACTTATAGATTATTTATTATGTTAAAAATAAGATATTATTTCATATGATTCTTTATTTTGATTGTTGTTAATTTAAATTTATAAATACTTATTTCCAATATATAGCTAAGTGTGATCTTTTAAAATTGATTATATAACTCATATTATTGATAAAAAAATATAAACACATTCAAAATATTAAATTGTATAATGAAAAAAGTGCATACGATATCATTTTTTCACTTTAGTTTTATACCATTTTGAGTTGATTTCTTGGATGTGTAATTCTAATGCATGTTTTGATCATTTTAGTGCACTCACTGACCCAAGTCATGATCAACAACCTAGACATGCTACATTCAATTGCTTGTGATCCTTTTTTCAATAGTTTTTTCACCTTGGACACAATCATGGTTTGTGATCCTGTCTATTTTCTTTTAATTTCATTTTTTACATTTATAGAGCCACATTTGTAAGATTTGACTATTACTTGTTAATGTGGGTGCTAATCTATCAAAATTTACGCATCTAGGGTTGTATATACGAGATAATGTATTTTAGGTCATTCACACATGGACAATTGAACATGCATTGAAAAGAGAACACATTTCCCCTTCTTTGTAGGTACATCAAGCACACTAGATACCCTTCACCATACTTAAAAAAATAAAACTCAATATATCTCTACAAGCAACTAGTTGACATCCATATCAAGGAACAAATTCAAAAGACACTTTGACATTTTCGCACATCAACTTGCATCATCAAAATTAACAATAAGTCACAAGTTTCAATGAAATTCACTACTATCCACATATATACATCCATTGCCTCATTCACATCTCTCTTTTACTTTTCTTAATAATTCAACTATAGGGCTTGGCTAAGGCACAAAGAAGTCTTGAACTACACTCTTTGCATAACAAGTTCCATTGTGCTCTTTAGAGCTACTCTTGTTTCTCTTGCATTTAATGACACAAGGGGAGCACTTCTTGGAAGTATCAAAGACCCATTTTTATAGAAGAAAAGATCAATTTTTCAAAGATAAGATCACAAATTTTGGATAGGAATGTGAATATCAAAGTTTATCTTGCATTTGTAATTTTGTCTAGAAGTTTAGAACATCAAATTCAAGTGTTTCAAACCTTTGTAAGATCTTAGCCACAACCATTTCTTATGTTGTAAGATTAGATAAGGTTATCTTTTAAAATACACATATTCTAATCACCTCTCATTTCAATTCATTAAATATTTGTTTACATTCTTCATTAGCTTACATTTGTTATATTTTTAGTCCATTACCTTTACTCAACTCTTAATATATCTAAAAAATTAGAACATACCAAATATATATTAGTTTTCTCTTTACATAAAACCACACTTTTAATATCACATTAAATGCTCTTTCTAGATATTTATATAATATAATTAATTTCTTCAATTAATATAATTTTAATATTTTTAGTATAGTCTTAAAAAATGAACTAAATAGTGCAATTTATTCGTCTAAAGACTAAAATAAAAAATTAATACAATTTTATTATTTTTAGAAACAAGGAGGCATAGCGTCTAGTTCCTGCCTAAGTCCTAAAGATTAAGCCTTACAAGATTTGGCTTGATGAACATTAAATATTAAATAGTAAATATAATCATTAATTATAGATGAACATTAAATTTACAGTATCATATTCAAGTAATTAATGATATTTAAATTAACATTGTTTTGGTATTTTTTGTGCACAGTTATGAATCTAATAATATATTATATCAATATAATATATAAAAAATTATATTAATATTATACTATTAAGTTAATATTAATATATAATATAATTAATTAGTTGCAATAAACATATTATAAACAATAGTAGCAAAAAAACAATAATAGAATATTCAAAATATATTAGAACTATACAAATGTAAAAAGTTGTCAAAAAATAAAATATTATGATTGAACAACTAAAATGAAAATATCTCTTACAAAAAGGCAAAAGCCTCTCACATACTACTGTAGTCACATTCAACCAATAAAATTAGAGATAAATAATTCCTATTACAATATAGAAAATTTAAAATATATTAAAACTATACCAATACAAAAAGTTGTTTGAAAAATACAATGATATGATTGGACAACTAATACAAACACTAGCTATAATATCCTGCCTAACTAATAAGATAGGGTAACCAAACAAATTATTTGTATTTCTGGCCTTTAAAAAACACTAATAATTGTTTCTATATTTAGGCCCTGTTATCCCATGCAGATACTGTTCTGCCGTCATATATTCTGTATAGAAATAGAGTGCTAAAGGTTGTGGTGACTGGATGAATGAAAGATTGATAACTTAGCAGAAGGGTGAGATTGACAATGGTGAACTAAAATTGTTACATTTTCGGTGCATGTTTACACGTCTCTGGATTGTGAAATGAAATTAAGGTTTATTGGGTCTGAAAATATACGAATCAGTCGAACGCCATTAAGATTAATCTAGCTCGTAGATACACATGAAAAGCAACACGAATGGCAATATTCGACAAGAGTGCTCAGATCTAAATACAAACCAAATGCTTTTTGCACACACAGATATTCAAAAACAAAAAGTGGGTGAGTGACTGGGAATAGAAGGGCATGGAGGCATACAAGCAATGGGTGAGAGCCAACAGGCACTTTATATCTTCTATGGAAACTTGTGCAAATGTAAGGCGACTCCTCTGCATAATTTCTCACTTGTTTATTAATTGATACCCAAATATTCTATGTGGGTTTTTGCCCCTTTGCTATTCTCGAAACATTTATAAGGCTTTCAAATTTGATTTGGGCTTGTGTCTGATTCATGTGACATATGGTCAAGGCGCAGCACAAATACTAATACTGTTTGTATGCTGCGACTGTTTGATTTGAGAATAATTTCTGTCTTCCTAATTATGGCTGTGCAGGCCATGACTTGGTTTCTTCCCGAGAGGTTTTCTTCCTCTGAGATTGGGGCAGAAGCTGGTATTCGTTTATGTTATTTACTTTTCCCAATCAAATGTTATATATTTTTTTCTCATATATGTTCCACTATATGCAATCACAAGATACAATATTGATATATAGCTGAAATGAAACATGAGTTCAGGATTAAAGGAATTTGAATTTTACCAAGTTCACAGCTTACTTTATGCAGATGACTGGAATTTTCATCATTCTAGCTTGATTTTGCTCCATGGAAATCAAATTATCCACTAAATTGAATCAAAAGATACTTATAAATTGTGGTCTTTACACAACACTTTGAATAAAAAATGAGTTCAGAAGTATTTGATTTTGAATTTTCCCAAGCTCATAGCTTAGTTTAAGCAGATTACTGGAATTTTCATTGTACTGGCTTGACTTTTCCCTAATGAAACTCAAATTCCTGGAAATTTAAATTAGACAATCTTGTTTTTGTTTAAATGTACATTATAGATGACAGCCTACATTAAGCAATTGCTGAATAGGGTTCCAATTACCTTTACATAAAAAAATTAATTAAGATCTTCTGAGAGTATTGACTTGTGGACCGTGAGCTTAAATTTACCAATTAGCTAATATGTTTTAGGGCTTATGCTTGAGTTTCATTTGTTTTCCAGTATCTGCATTTGTTGGTCTAATTGCGGCCATTAATCAACATATTATCGAGAACCCACCCGCGCTTCCTCCCAGGATTGTTGGCTGGGACTCACAAAGCCATGCTCGTCAAGAACCACGATTCCCCTGGTCTTTATGTATATCTGCAGTAAAAGAGACAGAGGTTTTCTTTGAGGTCCTTGCGGAGCAGTACCTTGGAAAAGATAAGATTTGGTCTTTTTTGACTGGAATGGAAGGTGCCAAGTAAGTATATTTCCTTTATAGTGTCGCTGGACTGGATATATGATTCTTAAGACTAAATTATTGGGCACATTATTAAATTCTTATTGGCTTATGCAACTGATATCCTGTCTTCTTTTGAAATCAAAATGGTATAACATCCATCAACTAAATAAGTGTATAACTCCTAATGTTTTCTGAAAACATAGGGTTTGTGAGGATTGGATATTTTCCCTTTGTAGTTTGACTTATTGTATACCTGGATGATAATGCAGGGCAATCCTTCGATTGATTTTGTTACATAAAAGTGGGTACAAAATGCTAATAGATGGAGGAGCAACAGTTAATGTAGACGAGGCTGTTGGGCCACCCAATTACCCTCGCTGGAGTGCAGGTGGCAGAGGTTTGGAAGGCAGAGCAGTGCGGGCATTTCAGAAGTTTGGAGAAAATGTTCAGAGATCTCATTTGTCCTCACAGCAACCCTCTTGTAAGTTTAAATCTGGTGGCATATTTTATTTTATTCCCATTCTGAACCATCAATAGAATCTCACAGATCATCTTAATTTTGAAATTTTATGATATCTCTTAAGGATCACTGATTTTCAACACAGATGGAAAGAAACGTATTCATAGTTGCATAAGTTTTGAGAAACAAATGTGCTATACCTCTCATTTGAATATAAGAACTCCAAAATATGCAACAGTAGCATCCTGGTGTGTATACATTGGATGGAAATTCTAAGGTCTAGTAGGAAAAGAAGTTTTATATTGACATTAATCATTTTGGTAATTTGTTTAATGAGTTTTTTCTTTAGTTAAGGTTCAAGGCAATGTTAGTGATCTGCAAGCTATTTAACAGGGATTATTATTATTTTTCTATAAGAAATGCGTGAAAAATTCCAGAGACACTTAATAGTGCTTCAGCAGCTGCAATTAACTACTTGCATTACCATACTTTTGCATTTGTGCTATGCCGTTTGAGTTGTGGTACATTTAAGGTGTGTATAATTGGAGTAGCAAAGAAGTCGTTATTCCAGCTTTGAAGTACTGCACATCCCGCTACGACCTTTATTTGTGCAGTGAGAAATAGTATCTGAGTTTCTAGGCTAATGAAAGCACATGCACTATAACCTTTCAAAGCAATTATTAATCAAACTTCTTAGGAAGTTGCAGATAGGTTCAAGACATTCCTATCATATACTTCATGTTGATACAGACTTTTGTTAGTCTGCATATGTAATTTGTTATTTATAATACTAAAAGTTTCAAGCAATCTTTGCTTCAATCATTTTCAAGTGAAACTGTTTAATATTCGTGTTGAACTCATAAAGAGATTCATCAACAGCAAATTTGACCTGTCATCATATATCACAAGATTTCAAGCAATAGCATTTTTATCGAATCTAAGCTTGAATTTATGGAAATATGATGAGATAAAAATCATACTATCTTCAAATGTTGTGGGTATTAGGTTTTCTAGCTTCCTGCCTAAAATAAACTTCATGGAGCTGTGCAACAGTATTTGAATTTATTCTTAGGAAGATTTTATTAGGTATGTAATTGTAGTCTGGCAGTAATGTGTATTCTCTGCATAAATTAGTTGAAGGTGACTTGTTAAAAGGCACTGTGACGCCTCTACAGCAGTTGAGATTAGTGGAGCTATTAGAGATATTGCTAACAGTTGTGATAACCTTAATTTCTTTAACTGTTCCTAGTTTAATATCAATACATTTTGAGGCTTCGTTGGCCAGTTATGAGATGAAGTGTATGAAGTTGCTCATAGGCAATGTGCTAATTGCTCAATACTGATGCATAGTAATGCATTAGAGACATTGCTAATCTTGTTTTTAAATGGCAGTTTATCTTGTTTGGATAAATGTGGTTTGCAACACGGGCAGATCTTTAGGCATTGTGATAGTTACAGTAAGATGTAGCAATTCTTAATGGGCATCTTCATGATAGCATTTCTTTTATTTTTATTTAATAAATATGCTTAATGCTGAAGTAGATAAATACAGAAGTACACGTGCATCGTAATTACAACTGGTTAGAACAAAGAGTTAGTGTGTTTAAAGGGCAGAAAATTTGGGGTTATAACTAGACTCTAGATTGACTACTTCCTCCTTTGAGCCTTTTCCAGCCATTGGAGGGTTTAGTGTCTAGTCAGTACTGCAATCAGTAATGCAGATGGTGATGGATCTGTGAACGTCATCCCCTTTGCAAGCATCCTCCGGGGTTCATCAAACCACATATTCTTGCTTGTTAAGAGAGTCAACCACTTTCCTCTATTTAATTTCCAAACCACAGGGGCACATATGTTCTACCATTTATTTTCACTATGTTTGCAGGATCACCGTCTATCCATGTTAACAGACACTGGGTGCACTACTCTGCTTCCTTAGATTGTACAACCATGCCCTCTTAGCCTAGGATATGCCCTTGAGGAGATCATCCGGATTGGCCTTTTATGGTAATCTGTGAGAATGCTGACCCTTCTCTTGACGGACATGATAGCTATAGCTTTGTTCTCTACTGACCCTTCTGTTGGCTATATCAACAGTTCTTTTCAACTTGGGGGCTTCTGAAGGGTTGTTTTGTATTTGATGACTTCCCTATGGTTTACCAGGGACCTAATGAGGTTTGCTCCTCTCATATGAGATTCTGCTATCTAGATTTAGATTCAGTAGTCTGTGTTTTATTTCCAGGGTCTGTTTGTACTCATGGTTTACTATTATAAGTTGTGGCAGTTTTGACTTTTATTGGTCTACTTTAATCATTCATCAAAATGAAAATAATTCTTTTCTCTGTTTCAATTTCTTCCTTTCCAGGCAAATTATTTGAACATAGTTTTTGTATAAGCTAATTCTGCTTTCCATGCATGAAATTTACTGTTTTTATCTATGTTAGTTGCCGGACCTTTGTGGTGAAATCTTTACATACCATTATTCATGTGTCGTTGTCAACCACAACTATGGTATACGAGTGTCTTCTCTGGGGCATGGAGTAAAATTATTCTCTAAAAACTACAGATTATTAGACTATTCTGTAGCACACGCTTATTGGTGAGATAAGCGTGACCATTCAATTTGCTATCTTGGGTTGATGGTGCCAAATTCTTATGAGACAAACTAAATGTGAAGGAAAAATTTAAAACATTTTAAGCTGTTGCAATTGTTTATTTTTTTGTTCTTCTTATTGGATCATCTAAATGGGTTTTATAACAAGTTCTTGAACAGTTTTTTTATTGCAAGAAACTGTCATTTTGTACAGTTTTTCCACATCTAATAAATTTCTCCATTGGTTCACAAGTTGAAGATTCCACTTGTCTTTTCACAGTTACAATCTATAAGAGGCATTGAGGTAAAATATTAAAGTAAATTTTGCAACTTCTGAGGAAGAAACCTGTGTTAGGTGCAGACAATAATTTAATTGACTTTTATCAGCCTTTTAACAGGTTGCAGGCTGTTACATGACTGCTGCACATTTAACTCAACCAAACTAATCTAGTAGAGAAAGTGGACAAAACCATTCATCCAAGGGTTAATACAAAATGATTCACAATCGCCTCTCATCCACCATCCAAAGCAAAGCCATTTTAATTTCATTTTCCATGGGAATGATGCCTTAAACAGTTTTCATGCTTCAACACACTTTTTTTTTTTTGTTTCTAGGAAGGCAAGGAAGTTGGTTAACTGGGCTCTCAATCTGGAGTACTGCCACTTCTTTCAAGCTCTTCCACGTTGCTGCCCATATGCGTGTGTTGTATACTGTTTATTCATCTGTTTCATTTTATATGGAACTATGTTACTGGAAATTTGAAAGGACCTCCATTTAAGCATTTGCAAATAAACTTTGTGGTATTGAAACTCATGGAAATGACTCAGAAACGTCCACAAACTTTTCCCAGCCATTTCCCAAGATGGAAACATCCTAGAAATGTTTCCAGGTTTTTTTTCGCTGCATTCTCATATGAAAAGGACAGTACTTTTCATAATGCTTTTGCTCCTTAAAAAGATTATATGCATAAAGCCAACAAAAGTGGGTACTGCAAAACCCATTGATGAGAATGACATCATGATGCTGAGAAAGATGCTGACTCCTAAACAGATGCCAGTCAAGGATGTTGATGAACTTACAAAGTATACTGACATTATATGTAATGCTCTTTTTTCGGTTGCTTTTTAAGGTAATTCTTTCTCATAATTATGAGAATTATATCATTTGAAACACCTTGCATTTATAACTTTACAGTTTTCATGACAGAAAAAAGGTGGGAGGGTCATATCTGTGTTTGTCTATGCCACTTGATTGTTGTTTTCCTCCTGCTTTATTTCAGATGCCGTATCACACTTGTACCTAAAATGCAAATTTAATTTATTTGAAAATTTTAATTGTGTTTCATTAATGTACTTCTTTTCATGTTTAATAACCTTTACTTGATATCTTGTTGTTCAATATAGCTTGACTCTGGTTTTTTTGTTAGTTCTGTTTCAGCCACCAAAAGATCAACAATGGTGTCTATCTGGCATGAGAAGGGACTTAGTGGTGAATGTTTTGTACTGGGGGAGGTTCTTCTTATTTTAAGGCCATTTCTCTATGCATTATTTACAAGAAAGTATGGGTCAGGGTCTTGGAAGCCTTGGTTCGTGTCATTAGCCGTGGACTTAGTAGGAATGGGTATTATATATAGGGTCACATCGCCAGGCCTGTCAAGGATTGGAAGAGGTTCTTCATTATCCATGATTGAGAAACAAGAGGTAAGGTTTTTATATTTGAAACTTTTAGAAATCTGTTACTTATGTTTCAGATACACAGATTTATTAGGGGGTACTGTGGAGTCAAAAGACAGGGTTTTGAAACTCTCTGAAGATGGAAAACAATATGGGTACTGAGGTTGAACACTACCTTTAGCTGAAAGACTGAATCTTATGCCTAGAAAATAACCTTTTCATTCATGATACTTCTATAAATATTCTTCTATGCATTGCCAGCCATTCATTTTATATGTTTTATTTCTAAATGAATATTACAATACATAAGATTTTCTTTAGAGAATTATGGAAGTTACCTTTGGAATAGAATTAGAAAGTGATGAAGAAGTTTAGAGCATTGAAAAATATAGAAATCAGCGAAAGACTGCCATTCATATGCCAATGATTTAGCTCCACAAACTGTTGGAAAAAGATAAGTAAAATATAGAATACTTAAGGATATTGATTGCGAAATCATTAATTCATTGGATCATCATGAAACTTTCTATTTTCTGGTAATGGTTTAGAACTTAGGGTTAGTTGGAAATCTGGTATTTGTAAGGAGACAGTACTGATAAGTTTCTATACAGGTAAAAAGAAGGCAATTTCTATGGGCATTCTATATCATGAGAGATCCATTCTTTAGCAAGTATACAAGGTAAAATTGAGTATGATCCATATACTAAAGTTAAAATTAGACATTGTTTTCATCGCGTTGACTCAAAATAACTATTTCAGGCATCGACTGGAACGTACTGAGCAGTCGTTGAAGCCTGTTCCAATTATAGGAAATTTAACAGGTATAGTTCATTGTGATGTTTTATGGGAGCTTACTTGCTAGATGTATGTTTGTCATCATTTATCACTGAACTTTTTATTAAATAGCATTTGAACTTCATTCTCAAAGTGCTTGGCTTCTGACAGTTATCTTGTAATTCTTCTCTATGGCCGCAGCAAAAGCAGTGGAGCTTCTTATAGGCGTTCAAACACGCTACTCATACATTTCAGCATCATGAACATGATGGACAGTTTGACTGATATTATACTTGGTGTATCATTCCTTTTAACCCACAGTGAGTGTTAAACTGAAGCTACTGAGCATCTTAAATTGAATTTTGCTGCAAAATATCTTATTGGGTTATGCACTTCAAGATGCATTTTTTTTTTCATTCTTCCCACGTACATCATATGTCTCATTCAGGTTAATTTGTCTTTCTCAAGATTTTGTATGTGGTTAGATTTTAGGCACATGGCTGCAAATTTTGAAATCACCATCAGCTGTTATAGGCTTTTCTGGCCATGTGGCTGTTAAATGCAATCCTGGTAATGCCAGCCATTGTGTCAATTTAGGCTTGGGATCTGAATGTGGCTTTAAGTGTATAAGAGCTTGTTGCAGCTGAATATTTTGCTGCTAGTATTATTTCTGTGTGAAGTATTTAATATTTTGAAAGACTTAAATTTGTGATCAGAGTAATCGGGAGACGTGTCTCCCCCCCTCCGAGTCGTGTCTAGGAGACGGAGACACATCTCCGAGACCTCATGCGTACCCAAAGACTTCAAATTTGGGTGGAGACTTCGTGTTGAAGTCTCCAGACATCTCCAAGTCTCCCGCCATGAATTTTGACGTCTCCCATGCATCTCCAGAGGAAAAAGCATATTAAAAAGTAATAAAAACAAAATTAAATATGAGTAAATGACATTACTATTATTATTAGTGATTTGAATTTCAGATTTGATATTTTGATTCAATGGTTTTAATGTTCATACTTAAAACTTAAAAGTAGGTAAAACTTTCCATTGTTCTTGTTTTCAAAGCTCTATGTTATGATATTCCTTGGAAATTATTAAATAATATTAAAAAGAAAATTGCCATCTCCAAGTACTCCCGTCTCCTACTTTTGAAAAATAGCCGTACCAGTATTGGTACCAGTCTTTGAGACCTCGAAGTCTCCCCGTCTCTAGGTTACCTTGTTTGACATCGACTCTAGGTGCAATATGGTACACATTCATTGTGATTGCTAGAAGAAATTGGTGGTTGTTTTATAGTAGGCATTGCAAGAGATCCTTTATCATTAATTGATCAAACTCATTACATGCCGGGCTGTGAGGCCTTCCCGGTTTTGGCCATATATTCAATGAATTACAATATGATCTTCATACATGCGAGGTCACAAACCTGCTTACAGATAATTCAACTCTTATTCTAGCGTTGCTACTTCTGAACTCTTTTCTGACTGCCTAAACTAAGAACATAGAAGAAAATATATACAAGAGACCAATAAGAGAGAGGTCGGCGCTCAAATCCATAAGTCCAGATTTAGGTCCACACAGATCCCAATGATAGATCCCAAATCAATTCAGCAACGAAAATTAAATGAAGAAGTCGGCCAAAGATCCAACTCCCAAAATAAGCATCTCGGGCAAAGCATGACCGAGCAACAGAGTGACTCGGGCAAAGAACAACCCGAGCAACAGAAAACAAGCATGCCCGAGCGACAGAAGAGAAACCCGAGCAACAGAAAACTCGTCGGTAAGCATGACCGAGCAACAAAAAACAGGCATGCCCAAGCAACAGAACCCGAGCGACAGAGACAGGCATGCCTGAGCAGCAGAACCCGAGCGACCGAGAACAAAGTAAAGAACTATAAACAAACATCTTTTTGGTTGTGCAGGATTGCCAATGACCCAAGATGCTCCTGCATCAGACACCTGGGGTTACAAGAAATGAATCCAACTTCGATTGAGAAATCCAAGATGAGTCCTCAATCGGTCTGTTCTTCCACTTTACCAGATATTCCATGTATTCTTTTCCTCTTGTGCTTCTGCCAATTCTCTGTTTCAGAATCTTCTCAACTTCCTCTATCTGTTTCTTAGGATAATCACTTGGTACTGTCACTTCTTCATCAGGTTCATGATATTCATACAAGTCTGAAATATTGAATATAGGTGATATATCCATGTCATCAGGTAATTCAACTTCATACGCATTTCCACTGTCAAATCTTCTTAATATTTTGCAAGGACCAAATTTCTTCATCTTCAATTTACCATATGTTCCAATAGGAAATCTTCCTTTCTTCAGATGAACCATTACTGCATCACCAACTTCAAATGTTTTATGTCTTCTTGATCTGTCTGCACTATCCTTGTATTTCTGATTACTTTTCTCCAGCTTCTGTTTTATATCTTCATGTAATGTCTTCATGAATTCTGCAAATTCTTCTGCTTCAGCACTCCTTTTCTCTTCACCAACAATGTCTCTCAAATCTGATATACCTCTCGGTTGTGTGCCATGAACAATCTCAAATGGTGTCTTTCCAGTACTTCTGTTCACTGAATTGTTGTATGCAAATTCTGCCTGTGCCAACATCAAATCTCAATTGCCTGCTGTGTCTCCAACTAAGCATCTCAATAAGTTACCCAAACTTCGGTTTACAACCTCTGTTTGTCCATCAGTCTGTGGATGAAATGTAGAACTAAACTTCAACTTAGTATCCAACTTCTTCCACAGTGTTCTCCAAAAATAGCTAACAAACTTACTGTCTCGGTCAGAGATGATACTCCTCAGTAATCCATGCAATTTGACAATTTCCTTAAAGAAAAGATCTGCTATGTGTACCGCATCTGATGTTTTCTTACATGGTATGAAATGTGTCATCTTTGAAAATCTATCCACAACAACAAACATTGAATCATTACCTCTTGCTGTCCTAGGTAAGCCAAGAACAAAATCCATGCTGATATCACTCCAAGGTTTCTCAAGAACAACAATAGGTGTATACAAACCAGTATTCTGACTTACTCCTTTTGCAACTTGACAAACTCCACAACTTTTCACAAATTTCAGAACATCCTTATACAACTGAGGCCAAAAATACCTCTCCTTCAGCAAACTCAATGTTTTGTCAATACCAAAATGTCCAGCCAGTCCACTACTGTGTTTCTCCTTTATCAAATTAATCCTCATTGGTCCTCTCGGTATACATAACTGAATACATTTAAAAAACATATCTTCCTGAATGAAATAATCTTTGTTTGATTTGAATTTGGTGCTCTACACACTCTCCACTGCTCTGAAAAATCAGGATCATCTTCATGTCATCAAAACCAAGAACTTCAATTCTCATTTCAGTCAACAAAGATCTTCTACTCAATGCATCAACAACTCTATTAGAAACTCTGTTGGCTAAATATTTTGCAAGTCACTAAGACTACAACTTGCAAAATGTGTGTTTTAGGCAGCAGTATGTGAGATTACTCTCTCCTCTCAGCAATAGGGGAGGCTCCCTTCTTACCGCAGGTGGCTTCAAGTAGAACTGAACTGTAACACATACAATTCACCTTGCAACAGTAATACCGGTGACTTGATGATTGACTTAAGAACAATCAAACGAGGCAGCAGTTGATTTATCTAAAGATGAAGTGATACAATGAGTTCAAAGTCTCCTGTCCTCACCTCAAATAAGTATTCTATTAATCTATTATCCAATACTGAAGCCCAAAGTCTTCAGTCCTTGGAGTGTATCAGGCTATCAGCCACTACTCTCTATAGTAACCCCGATCTCCTGAAGCACAAAGCCTTCAGAAAACTTGGATTAAAGATGCTCCGATGATATAAACAAAAAAACTATTCAATTTGAACAAGGATCAACAAATGCAACATAATAATACATTCATTGATTTTCAAGACAACAACACAAAGTCTGTCAATCTCTATTCCTTTATTCAAATGCTTAACTCTCTTACAATGA
>MU227470.1:81575-104016 GCA_018584345.1 Thuja plicata | reverse complement strand
ATCTATTTCGACTTTCTAAGATCGAATTGAAGCTGGAACAAGGATTCTCAGAGGGTTTAGACTTGTTTCGTCACGAATCCTTTGGTTTTATCCCATATTCCTGAAAGATTTAGCACAACTCTTGCCCGTGTTCCAGATAGACTTGACTTCCTAGCAGGCCAAAATTGCCCAAAACCAACTCTCAAACTTCACTCGCCAGACCAAGGGGCTTGAAAACTGTCGCCCACAAAGACTACCTAAGACTACTACTCCTACTGCTTGCAAAAGAGGGGGTCCCCATTTACAATGGGGCGATGGTGTGAAAACCTCACAACATCTATTTGTAAGTTAATGATGGTTAGTGAAGATAAAGTGTTTTTGTGCTTGTGTATAACGATTGTTATGTTTTAACCGTTGTGGTCAGTCGAAAGCATTATTTGACTGTTATGTTTAAATGACTACATTCTCAAACGTTATAAAGATGAGAAAGTAAACTCATTTGTCACTTTACATACTATCGAGGTTTATTGAAGAGCATTTGATTACATTCCATAGCGAGAGTTATTTGTATTTGTGGATTGAGATTTCGAGCAGGAAACTCTATCGGTTGTCGAAGAACACTAATCGGTGAAGTCGAGGTTATTTCTTGTGTTGCAAAGATCTTTACAGGAATCGTTGTTGTTGCTAATTGTTGTCATTATGGATACTCCTGTTTTGGTTGACATCATTGATGAGCCAAGACCCATATTCAAGTTACACCCGATGAAGGCAAATGAGAATGATCCAATGGGTGCCCTATCTTCGATCCCTATGGTGTATTGTTGACAAAAGACATTCATTCTTTCATCCACTGCAAGCTGAAAGAACTTGGAGTTGACGAAATCTACAATGAGTTTCTTAAACTGTGTGATGACCAAAGACTAAAGGAGGAGCATATGCATCTGATGAACAATGGTTTCACCTATGCGGCTGAGATACCTGATGATTTTCATCTAGAATGGATAAGATATGTATTGAGCAGAGTCCATGATCAATTCATTTGGCTGGTCAAGCCACACAAGATTACAAAGGAGATAATAAATAGAGTTACTGGATTTTGTGCAACCGGTGAGGCACCAACGCTACGAACTATTGCTGCTAATTTGGTTACTCACTTGACCAAATCCAAACAAGATCACCGAGCCATGACTATCAAGGATATAATAGACAAGGAAGTGAGATTTGCTTCAGTGGCGATAGACTACAGAGTATACTAGTCTAGTTGGTTGAACAATGTACTTGGTGGAGCTATTCACGCTGCATACAAAATGGTGAAGGAAGATGCAAAATATGATCTTTGTGAGATGTTGAGGAGTCAATTCTTTGTGAACATGGAGAAGATCAAGAAAGATAAGAAGCAATCATTCAAATATGGATCACTCCTGGTATGTATGGTCAGAGGATAGACCAGTGGTAATGCAGATTAAGCAATGTATCAGGACTTTAGGAAACAATTTAAATTCGGTTATGTGGGGATATTTTAAAGATTATCAAGGGAAAATGCACTTAAGAGAGAATCCCAACCAGTATTGTTGAAAAGTATAAAGATGATATCTGTTTTCTGGTAACATGGATATGGGTGCTGATTCAGATATGGTATCCAATATGGATACGGCTATTTTTCAAGACCCACTAATCTCTAATCTCGTTAATTTGACCGAGCCACAACTATGCCTGTGATATCCGTAATTTTGTGAGATCAGTCAAATTGAAGAGATTAGCAGATTCGTGGTGACTTATATGCTGAAATTAACATTACCCAAATGCATGCAACCAAAGTTTCATGGACCCAGATACAAGTGCGGATTCGGATACAGTATGGATATGGATACGGCTGCAACACGGCTCAGGTAAGGACTGGAAACTGTGCCCGCCCATATCTAGACTTAGGTTAATTTTACAGCCATGCCAGATACATCTGGATTTGGTGTTCTGAAAAAATGCATTGTTTCTGAAAAAATGCATTGCTTGGTAATTTTTTAATTTTCTCAAACATAAAAAATTAAAATAAAATAAAGTAAATATGATTTACAAATATATTAACACACACATACATGTATGTATATGTGTGTGTATATATGTATACAAATATATGTATGTATATAGATATATGTAGTTATACATGCATACATACATACATACATACATACACACACACGTGCGGGTACAGTTTCTAGGCCATCTCTGAGTCATGTCCTACCTGTACCCTGATCCATACCATATCCAAATCTGCAGCCGTATCCGTGTCCATGCAACTTTGGTTGAATGCATTTGGGTAATATTAACTTCAGCATATAACTCACCACGAATCTGCTAATCTCTTCAATTTGACTGATATCACAAAATTACAATTATTTTTCATGAGCCTCTAAATTCTAATCCCTTCATACGGGAACCTCAACTATAGTGTATAACTCACCACAAATCTGCTGATCTTTTCATATGGAAACCTCAACTATAGTCTATAACTCACCACACATCTGCTAATCTCTTCTGTTTGATTGATATCACAAAAGTTCTGAAGCCTGATATAAATCAGACCTGGAAACAAGCTCCAAACAGCAACACAATAATTACAGATTTCAAAGATCTCCCAAAATTCAACAAGTTTCACTCTAAAGTGTATGTCCTGCTAATATTATGCCTGGGCACTTCTACAACAACTACCAAACTGTAGGAAGGAGTTATGAAATCATCCTCTTTTTCCATGCCTCAACCCTTGGACATGGAACAGCTTGTCTTTCAGAGGTATCACCTTCAGATAAAAACTATGCTATCTCTCTTATAACTGATTGATCTGCATTAATGTTCCTGAATAGCTGCATAGTAAATAACAACTTGCCAGATAGATGATATTGACCACCTTTGAGCTTCGTTTGGTTGACGTTTCTACTACACATCAGATATAAATGATTGACAATTTCATGGATTTCAATGCACTGGTTGATGCTTGAATTGCTATCATTTTTCCTTAAGAGAGAACTGAGATCTGTTGCTTATCCATGTCTGGTGATGGGGCTCATATCTCACATATTTTGTCTCCAGAGAGGAGGCTGAATTCTAGTACTGTTAACTGTCTCAGAATTAAAGATAATTATTGTATAATTTGTGCCCCAAGTAGGAAGCAACTTCTAGTTTCTTGTTTTCTGGAAACCCGTTGTCCTTCCCACCAAAAAAGCTGTAATTTATAATTTTGTTTTCTTGTGGAAAAGTGTCAACACTATCCCAAACCTAACATATTAAACCCTATGTAAACATCGTTTTCCATGAAAGGGAAATTGAAACCTTTAAAAAATATCTCTAGAAAGTTTCATAACACTCAAACATCTGTTTATTACTAGTTTAGATATCTTAAATAGATCTATCTAAAAGACAGCAAGAGATATCAGTTTTGAGGTGCCTAAATTTATGACACAAGTTAGATAGGCATCTCCAAACTAATGTCTCTTGATGGTTTCTAGATAAATGTATTTAACAAATTATATTACTTTTCCATATGAATATTTATTATTATATGCGAATATCTGTTTTATTTAACGAAATATTTTATCTTTTGTATATGAATATTAAATGTTAATAGCTATTTGAATTTTGCTCTATTATAGATACTCAAATAGATGAAAAATGGGGCACAATGCTATTTAATTTACTTGAGGGTTATTTTATTTTACTTTAGAACTATTTTATTTACTGCATACATAGACATAAATATTAATTTTTATTTAAGAATTATTCATTATTTGAAAGGCTATAGTTTTTAGAAATACACTTGTTTCACTTTTGTTGGTAACTTTTAATTTTACTTTGTACCTTTTGTTTTGTTTTTAGTTTGAATTGTGTAATAAATCTTACATACTTACGTGTTACTTTTAATAGATTTATTTGTAGGTATTGATACATGTTTTAAAATTTTGATGTCTTTATATTTAAAAAATCAATGTTGTCTCTAAAGAGTTATTTCTTTCATTTTTCTTTCATGGTCATGACATCAGACGCTTCTCTCACTTTTGCCACTATAGTTTATACTGTAAAAAATATTATAATTATTTTTATTTCTTTGATTCCATTAATATTAGTTATTAAGAAAATAATACTGTTTAAAAAATAAAAAATTTCTATATGAAAATCTTTAATATATATTTGGTTAGTTTCACCAGTTCCTCATTGTCTCCTAAAATTGTGTTCGCCTACCCATATGACCCTGTGTTTTTGAACACTGGATTCTTGGCAAAAAACATAGTTTTTAGTAATTATCTTGTTTGTTTTGATTAGTAAATATTTGAAGATTCACACCTACCATCATATTAATGCACTATCCCGTTTGTCTTAGAAGCCAAGTAAGAGGGTTACTCAGTCAAGAAAAATCTTGGTACGTACTGCAACTCTTGCTTGACTGGGCTATGTTATTATAGCTGTTTTAACATGAGCACCGTGCCCTTTCGTAATCCGTCTTCCTGATCTCTAGGCTATAGCATCTTTAACTATGTAATTATCTTGTTGCATACAATTTACTTTATCCTTAATCCTTCGTGATATTTACAATTTCATAAATTTCATCACTATAACCTTTTCCTTAACTTTCTGAATTTTTTAATCCTAAACTTTATTGAGCCTTACACTCTATAGAATTTTCAAGATAATACCTTGGAAGACGGAGAGGGACAACTTAATGATGGAAGGCAATCATCTACCCACTTCAAGTAGAGACAAGAGTGCCCTAATAAAAACAATCATGTTTTGGAGGGGGTGGGAGACATAGTACAGTGATGGTAAGGCAACCATTGACCTACTCGCACGAAAATGCATGCATATGGACATAATATAATGATATTTTGTAGAGATGGTGGATACTTCCCCTTGCCTAGATACATGTATTGGCATATTGGAAATTGGATATGATACTCTTGTATATGAATATAATACCATATTTAAAATTCAAACATACCCATATACGAGTTTATTATGGCCATCTAATGTGTTTGAATATGATTTTGCACCTGTTGCAAATATGTATATTGGGTTTGTCATTGATCTCAAACTTGTTGTTGTTGATGTCTACTATGGTCCGGAAGGAGTGTTCTGTAGTGTTCCTGTATGTTTTGAAATGGTGCAGTGACAGTAGTATACATATTTGTTGGCATGGATAAATGGAGATTGATGGAGATGGTTGCAGAAGGTGCATCCGGATTACTCAGATCTTATCTGGAGTTTTGGAGAAGGTTCCAAGTGTCTGCTCATGAAGATGGCTAAGTATGACTATTCTGGTGAATAGTCTGACAGATTGTGTTTTACTTTTTGGTCCGCATCTTGGTGCATTGATCATGTCCCCTTGCTGTTGGAGAATGTTGTTGGTAGATATTAAAGGATGATACATCTCAAGTTTCATGATTTGATTTGGTCCACAACAAAGGATATGGTGTTCTAAGTCTCGACATGACAGTGACAAAGTAATTGCTTGCAGGAATGCTTTGCATTCCTCTGCCTTTAGGTCTTTTGGTGTTGCGGCTCTCAAATATTGTTTTATTGATGGCAAGTGATGTTATGTTCTGCATCCACAGCAATTGAGGAGGTCCACACTACTTTTTATGTGTGTTTGGCCGACATGCATTGACAGTTTTATTCTTTAGGGCCGACTCAAGATGTTTTTGTTCATGCGGAGATGTGCTATGATGATTGCAATAATTTTGGATTAAGAGAAAGGTGTGCCGACATGGTGTGATGCCTCACACATCTTATTTCCCTTAGCATGCCTTGGAGATTGAATTTGGGGCTGATGGTTTATATGTCAGTGCTAAGAGATTTACACAATCCATCGAATTAGGAGAATGCTGTTTCTAGAGTCAATTGTGCGTGAGATTTTAGCATCAACGTTTCGGATCACACTCCGTGATCCATCATCAAGTTTATATGTTACACACTAAATCTTATTAGACCGATCTAATGAATGTTGTTGTGTTGCGGTGGATATCCTTCGGAGATGGATGTATGAGCAATGAAATGAATAATGAATTGTAATCAACATTTGAGAGAATGCGCTTCTATTCAGTTCTATCAGTATAATTTCTTTTAATCATTTGTATTGTACCTTGCCTTGAAGAAAGTGATCTTCAGTGATTTGCAACTCCTTTGTATCTTGCTTGAAGATTTTGTGCCTTTGTTTGCAAGTCCACTTCACGAGCAGTGAGCTCCTTGACCTCTAGCCTAAAGCATTGTAATATGTTCATATACTGAGTGTGATTCTCACTGTGGTTTTTTCCGCATTGGGTTTCCGGGTTCCCACGTAAAAATCGTGGTGTTATGCGTGTTACTCTTTTTGTTTTAATTATTTACTTCTGCACATAAGTTGAATGAAATGAATGGTTAATAATTGGTTAAGTTTTTATACATGCTGATTCACCCCCCACTCTCAGCATCGGGAAGTGTTCAACAGCACCATCAGTTTACCCCTGCCAAATGTGGACCAGTTTGGGCCAGGTTATGATCCTGGTCCACATTGGGCTTGGGTCTAGCTATTCAGACATGCCGAAATCAAATGGCCAGGTTCAGGGCCATTCCCAAGGTGTTGTGCCTGAGGAGAACCCATGGGAATTTAAAACAACAAACCATATATAGTATGACTTAACCCAGCTGCAACAAACCCGGGAAAAAAAGTGGTGAACTGCCAAACCCAAACCCAAATCTGAACCTGATTCATACTAAAAAAGCATTAAAAAATTGCAGAAGAAATAAAATAAAAAATAAATTGTTCACATAAATATAAATACACTAAAGACACAAATATAATATAACAAAATTTTAAATAACTAGTTTTTTAGTGTAAGGTCTTATGCCTTAAGAATCTTAGATGTATAAATAATTGAATACATATATGTACTTTTATAATTGCTACATTGAGTAGCATCTAACTATCTGTATTTAGGAGTCTTGAAATTTTGATATATATCTATATCTGATTGTATCCATAACTATATCTGTTTCTATGCAATTCTTATTATTTTGTTTTCATTATGGTGGATATTTTTGAAGGCAGGAATGAACAAAATTAACTGATTTTCTTATGATTATAAAGTTATAAACATAAGTAAGTCTTATTATAGGCATAAATTTGTATTTTTTTTTGTTTGGCTTTGAACTTTTGAGTTATCGATGATACGGTTCTGCAGGATTCTATATAGCGTACTTTTTTCATATCAATTTCTCACAAAAAGAATAAAAATATAGATATCCCAGTGTAAAATTCAAAAAATGTCTGAGCCATGTTTTTAGATTTGGCTAATAAATTAATAATAACTAATGTTTCTCCTTAAATATTGACCTATGATATGTTTATTAAAACTATTGATTAATGTTTGAAATCAAATGAATTGATAAGTAGGAGATATTTTCCACAGCAAGTCAAATTGTGATATTGCTATCAGGATTCAACTGTGTAGTTTGACTCCTGATAGCAATATCACAATGAAATGAATTGCCAACTATATACACTCGTAATAAAAAATTTCACTTCCAAATTTTTTCCCTCTTGTGCAGATCTGGATAGTTTGGATTTTCACTTTTGGACCATCTGAAATGGGTCAGTTGAAGCATCATGTTATATTTTCACGTTTGTAAATGATCAGCAAGGAACTTGGAAGTTAGCTGGTTTGATGCAAGCAACCTGAACGTATGTGTTTGCAAAACTGTGTCAACAAGGTCATTTGGGTGCTATATGAAATTTAAGGTAGACAAATACTCTACATAGAGAGGCTAGAGCAAATGACTTCACTATTTTTTTCCAAAGCTTCCAGTTTCCTGCTTTTTATTTGAGCTCAAAATGTTTGTCATAGGGAATAAGACTATGGCAGAGCAGGACTAAGCCCCAGTTGACTTGTGGGTGGTATTTTCTAAATGCCAGCATGAGATACTATTATGTCTGCTTTTATGGGCATCTCCTGTATAGTCAATAACAAAGAAAATGCAAATTGGGCTTCTGCAGTGGTAGCGTACAGTGTAAGATTAATTGTCAATCAATGTGTTAGATGGACTGGTAGCACTAGCAATCAATGTGTTAAGATTGATTTCTATTTATTGAATCACAACCTTAAAGATATTTTACAACCTATGATCTTAGCCTGGTTAGTCTTGTTTATGCCCTCAAGTATTGGGTGATTTAAGTTGAATGGCCTGTATTGAATCCTTCTTCTTTTGCAATTCTAATTGTCTCATCTCCTGCCAGATTTTGGAGGATATGTTTGCAAAAGAAAATCAACAAAAATTATTATGTGTTTTATAACTGTAACACAATTGGGTACTATTTTATTCAAATAGTACACTGTTTTGCATTAAGTTGCACAAATATTACTTGCATGGAAGCTACTTGAATTTGACAGGTTAGCGATTGATTTGGCCCTCTAAATTTGTGTCTTCTATCTACATGTCTTGGTCAATAAAAACTGTAATATATATTACCAAGAATCTGCTAGGATTCAGCTAGAACAAATTTATTGGCAAATTTATGCCATGTGGATATTTTTGACTGATAATACTAAAACGATTTTGTACAATTGCAAAATTTTGTTCTAAATTGTTTCTGAATTTATTTTTATTTCTTACAAATAAACTATATTTGTAGTATATCTGATGAATGTTGAATATAATTTCCCATTCATACGTTTGCACTTAAGAGCAATTTGCAATGATTTTGTTGAATGCCCTACATGTTCTGGTGCGTAACTAAATTATTTTGTTTGAAGGGACACTGCCTATTCATGTCTATGCCAAACAATGTGCTGTAAGTATTGAGAGTTCAAACATTCTAAATTAAATAGGCTATTCCTAAATGTTTATGCGTAAAAAATACTTGCTCTGAGGCCTCTCGTAAGATAGGTTAGATCATATACAGGGTTTTCAAATGTAACAATGGCTTGTAGTTGGGGATAGGGAATGGGTTCTGTTTGGTTGGATTGGGCTGGGGGAAGTCCTTGATCTATTGATTGAGCATAACCATGTGGGATGAGCACCAACCATAGATCGTACAACCTCATCCTATCCTCATCTATAGATAAGACGAGATACCTTGATCAGATGCTAAAACCAACCTCACCTTTCAATATATCAATCCATCCAGTATGAAGAGGGAGTGATAATGTCGTTGAGTATTATAATGGTTCAGTTAGGCTCTCCCTAGTGGGGAAAGGTCAACTTGGAAAAGATTTCTTCCCGTACTTGAGAGTTGCCTATACCTCATATGACGTGGACATTAACAACAACATAATATCGTAAAGCATCAATAGGGGAAGTCCTGACTATTGAATCAAGTCAATCAGACATCATTTGCAACTAGGTACCAAATATCACAGTTTTAACATTCAAATGAATAATAGAAACCATCTTTATTGAAACAATAGTTGGAATGAGGATACTTGATACTCACATGATAATGAGCTTATATTTGCCACCACATTCAGTGGGAGCCAATATTGTGTAAATAGGTTTGTAATATGTATACATTTTTTTATGCAATCAATATATCATGCAATGTAAAAGGCACACTAAAACGAAATATATTTATTATATAGTTGCCAATAGATTAAAAAACGTCGAACGATGAATTCTTTCTATAGTTTTGCAATGCAATTTTTTTTAGTTTTGAGAAAAGAGAAAATATGGTTAAGCTGAGCAACAATGATATCAAGTCATAATGTAATCAGAGTCACCCAAGAAAAACGACCAAAATGCTCATCCCCTAGGAGCAGTAGAGGATCAAGCTCCAAACAGACAAAATGGAGGAGCAGTTATGAACAGTTCCATAAATTTCCGAACCTATTAGAATGCTTTATATAATAGGAAATGGCTAGATGACAGAGCTAGGGGAAGAGCACCAGTAACCGAACGTGTTCCAATAACGACACACTCCACACACACTTGACCCCCCAGTTACTAATTTTAAAGGATCTCCAAAAATGATAACACATGTACCAATAGGTAATCATTTTTTAACTTTTTTGGTTGGTAATTGGCCTATTTGTGCACCACTATTAGGACATTTGTGTACGACTACTGTGACATTTGTCCACAAGTACTGGTATTTTTTGAGTGAACGGCTATTGGTGCATCTTTAAGCGGGTATCGGGCGACACTTTGAAATGACCACTTTTTGACCCTTAGATGCTTGACAATCTCTACAGGAAGTTTTGTTAATACCCAGCAGCCAAGAAATATTTTTTAAGGTGTCAACTCGCATACGAAGAAAACAAAAAAAATTGTCAAAATCTGACGTAGAATTTAAGCTCTACAGGTGCAGGAAGTTAGGGTGTGCGGATACTGATGCTCTTCCCCTATATCCAAAAGAAGTCCCAAAATAAAAAACCACAGCTGTGCGTCTATCAGTCCAAACCAAAAGACTAGAGTTGATGACCAAAATCTGCAATTGAACATCTAGATATGCCTTGTGGGCAATGGATGGTTAACTTATGAATCACTATTAAAAGGTGAGTGGCATGAGAAACCAAATGTGACAAGTGTGAAAACTACCAGTAAAACTTCTGTCCTCCTGATCAAATCTAACAACGCCTTTTAACACCTTGAATATAATGTGTCTTTGAAGTCTACCCTTGAACTCTATCAAACTGATTACTGATTTCCACAGAAATTAGACAGCTAGCTACCTCAGTCAATGTGTTGTCTAGAGTCTAGACTAATAGGAACAAACCAATAGTACAATCCGTAGGCTTAATCAATGCAGAGTTATTGGAATGAACTTGATTTTCAACCCATTTAAGTGGCCAACCATGACTATCATATGCAGTCTGCTACCATTTTTATTAGAGCCCCATTTGTGGCCTTGAATGTTTTAACTAATTCAGTAATTTGGTTGATCAGGCTGTCAAACCATTCGGTCACATTTTTATGGACAGACTGACTTAGACAAGTAAGAAACAATTCCACATGCATAAAGCATACAAACAATAAAAAAATTGAACCAACTTATCGTTACCTCAAACAAGACATCTACTAATATTAGGAACACATCAAGCTCTTCGAGTAACAAAAGCTACTTAAAAAATGTTTGGAATGCATTTGACAAGAAGCTTTGTTATTGTGAAGTTCAACTCTTGCAACTCAAACTTTCTATAGGTGTCTCAACCTATATATTATAGAAATGGTTGGTTTAAAATTATTTAAATTAATGTGTTAAAAGAATGAGTAAAATATGTGATTTTCATTTTAGAAATATTTATATATAATTTATATAGATCATGAAGTTCGTTTTGGTCTTCCTTTAATTTTTCTTTTTTAAACAAATATTTTAGATTATCTATGATAACAAGAAAGAATAGTATGATGCAACTGGTTAATTCTTGGGATGATCGCAAGGTTACCATAAATGAGATAACCTTTGAAATCAACGAAGAGGTTATTGCCAAGCAACGGGGCTCTCCATTGAAGGGAGAAAGTGGAAGAAGGTATCGAAAAGCAGAGACAATACTAGCATCAAAAGATTTTTCAAGAAATCAAAGATTCTGTTCCGGCTTCATGGGGGCTTCAAACGAGATGTGCTTCTTGATCCTTGGAACGAGGTATGCCTAATTTTGATGAAATACCTTACTCTTGAAGGTCGTTTTGGTACCTGTTATAACTACCACTTTCCTCCGCTCAACCATTTTCGCTACAATGATACTATCTCCTTTCCTTTTTTCCTGCTACACTCGCTTGAGGCTTCGGTGATGGATGTGAGAGAGAAGAAAAAATCTAAGCAATAGTACTACATTCTCCACCAAGGCTTTATTCTCCGTCTTTATAATTTCCACCTTGCTTTGTGCCCTCCTAGAATTGTCACTCTACAGGATATTAACACCCACCTCGTCTTCCAAAATGCATACTCCCGTGCGTAATATACCCAAGAAAGACAAAGTGGGTCCGGTGGGAGGAACTCAAATGAACATTGATTCGGAGGAGGAAGAAGATGATAACGACAGCAAGAGGAGGTCCCACAAAATTGCCTCCAACACTCGGTTTAAATAGAAAGCAGTCAGGAAAAGATATTTGGAGGATGAAGAAGAAGAGGGGGATTTGGAGGAGGAAGAAAGGAAGTAGCCAGGAAAAAAAGAAAGGGGAAAAAATTAAAAAGGACGAGGACAACTCTGACAGAGACAAAGGCATAGTCACCCCGCCCAAGGAGGGAGCCGAGATAAGCCAGGAGTCTTCCTAGATTTTGGCAAGTTTTAAACTTCCCACAGTGGATTTATCCAAAAAGAAGTCGTTTGAAGAAAAACATTTGGAGTCGCCGCTTATTGCGACCTCGCCTTCTGGTCTGCATGTGGACTCTGATACTAAGAAGGAAACCGAGGGTAATAAGGAGGAGGCCCCGGAGGAGAGTAAGGTGGAAGCTGAGGGAGACCTACACCAAATGCAGGAGGAAATTAAGCGACTACAGGCCTCATTTCAGAACTTAGTCTCCAAAAAGGACCTTCGGGAGGTGAAGGAGGAAATCAGAGAGCTAGGTGAAAGCTTCAACAGAATTGCAGAGTTTGCTGTCAGAGTTATGCATTCGGTGGCTACGACTCTTCAGTTGCTGCACATGGAGAACTCGAAGACCCCTGGGGAGGAAAAGAACTACGAGAAGCTCTTCCAATTCCTTGCGGAGGATTGGCTGAAGCTGATGTTTAATGAAGGGGGTAAAAATCCTAAGTAGTTTCTCTGTTCTTTTTTGATGATTTTGTTTGATAGCGATTTCTGGTGATTGGCCGTTTTGGGCCTTTCTGTTGCTTTGTTTAATTATGTTGGTCGTAAAACTGTTACTTGCTTTCTTGCTTATGATATTTTGTTTACAAACATTGCTGATACTGTCGTTCAAAGACTGGTTACCAACTTCGTGGTGAAGTTGGGGTCTGTTGGTGTTAACAGGCTGGTTACCAACTTCATGTTGAAATTGGGGCCTGTGGTTTCTATTTACTGGTTTTTTATTTTCAAAAAAGGGATTGGCTGAGGGTGTGCTGACTTTGGTTATGTGCTGGTAGTCTGGCACTTCTCGTACTGGCTTTGTTTTCTTGTTGGGTCAGCCCCCTTGTTCTGGCTATTTTTTAATAAAAAACAAGAAAGAATAGTAAAGTTTGTTAGGAAATAAGGTTTACATGTAATAGTCTAGGTAGTTTGTAGTTAGGCCAGTTGGGAAAGTAGAAGTAGAAACATAAGTAGAAAGTAGAAAGTAGAAGTAGAAACATAAGTACAAAGTAAAAAGTAGTAGTTTAAGTTTGCAGATAATCAAGTTTGTCTCAATCTGTAGACATGGAGGAGTGGTATGCTTGTGGATACTAGAGTATGTTTCGATTCACATGTATTGTTGAAAATTTGCCCAAACAAGAGGAATTTGGGTTAATGCGATTAGAGTTGGATAGCCAACCATTTGCCTAGACTAAGAAGTTTAGGTTGATGTTGATGAAGATTCAGAGATTCAAAAAATTTACCTAGATCAAGAAGTTTAGGTTGATGTTGATGAAGAAGAGTTGGAGATTTCAACTATTTGTCTAGACTTGGAAGTTTAGGCCAGTGCTGATATAATTTTGTTTTTGTTTTTCTTCATAATGTAAACCTTAAGGGGAGGTTGTTAGGAAATAAGGTTTACATGTAATAATCGAAGTAGTTTGTAGCTAGGTTAGTTGGGACGTTCATTCCCATAAGTTAGTTTTGCACGGGAAATAATGACTTTATAAAGCCAATCTATTGAATGTAATTTGAACACAATATTAATATATCAATTTTAGTTTATCCTTTTTCTTTGCGATGGTTTTATCTTTAATTTTAATCTTCTTTCCATGCAACAAGGTGAACTAATTCTTTCCAATATATTGGAATATAATCATAGATATTTTCCATGATGCCTAAATAACTTGTATACAATGCTCCTTTAGTCTTAGGTTAATGATTGTTGTTGCTTCATGTATACAAAGAATAAACGAAAAAGTTGGTTGAACTATTGATTTGGAGCATGTTGACATTCCATCCAGCTTTTTTGAATAATAGTCAAGTGAATGTGAGTATTAGTACCATTTTAGCAACATGGTTGTAGAAATATTCAAGCAATATTTCTAATGATTGAATGTTATGAAAGAAGCTTTATATTACTATTGGATTGTAGTCAATGATTGTTGAAATAAGGATGGTTATATGTAGAAGGCTTTTGTCTAACTTCATGGACATCTATCATCTACTAATTAGTTCTTCGGTTTTTGGTGAGTTTAGGGATATCATCATCAATTAATAGACCAACTGATTTATGAGTTAAGAGTACTTATTTGCAAGGTTGTTAGTGTAATTGTTGTGATAGCATATCGTATCCTTGTATAATGATGTTGTGCTACAAATCTATGTATATGCTATTGCGTGCCTAAAAATAATATAATATTAGAAGCTACTATAACCAATTTCATTGTAAGGCCCATAGTTTATATTGTTAGAGTTGATTCTTTAACCCTATAACTCTCAAGGATCACTTGCAATCAAACACCCATCATCGAAGAGAAAAAATACTAGAATTATTATGAAGGCCAAATAAATTATTGATTAAAGAAAACATGAATGATAATGAATGTGCATTTCATGAATAAAAATATAATTCAGGTTATAATAGGTTGCAATCGAATTGGTCCTCTATTTTTATTCAACCATCATTAGAGAAGATCAAAGTTTTAGAGGTCTTTTTGAATCACCCCATGTCTTTGCATTTTCACTAAAATCTTCTCAATTTGTTAAGCACTTAGTCTTTTCTAAAGCGTTGGTCTTTCAGAGAGGTTTTGAAATACTATTGTTGGGCTTTGATGGGGTTTTCACAACTTGTCTAGTCTCCGACAAAGTCTTTAGCACTCTCTTTGTGTACCTGCAAGTGTTTTTTAAAAATGTTCATCTTTTTCAAACTATTTTGGACCCAACCTTGGTTTCCACAATTACTTCCAGAAAGTTGTCTTTCAATTTTTTTATTTTATTTTTTCAGAATTCTAAGTTTTCTTTGTTGGTGCCATTTTCAACTGGTTTCAAAACCATGGTTAGGAGCTAACAAGGTTCTCACAATTTCTTCCAGAATTCTAAGTTTCCTTTGTTAGTGGCCTTTTCAGTTGGTTCTGAAACTATGGTCTAGAGCTAACAAGGTTCTTGCAACCTTGTCGAACTCCAACTCACAACTCAAAACTTCAAAGACTCAACCATTGAAGAAAATAGGAAAATTTTAAAACTTCAAAGACTTATTTGTGAGTTTCAAAACCTTTTGTGGGGCCTAACTAGGTTTTCATTACCTTGTCATTGCTTGACACTGAACTCACAACCAATGCTCTCCATTAAGTTTTAGAAGGCCATTATAGGGAAAGGGAAGGGAAGTGAAGAAAAATAAGAAAAAAGAAAATCGAAAATAAAAAGAGCTTTTGAAATCTCTATTAGGCTCTGACGTGGTTTTAGTAATTGATCAAAAGGTCATCTAATTCAAACACCTTGGCACCTGAAAAGCCCACCTACCTAACATTAACGATGTTGTTAGAGCCGAAGGAAATTAATGCTAAGGCATTTAGAAGGGGAAAGACAAGGAATAATCTATTTTGAGAGCATTCACAAATTCTTGCAGAGGGTTGGAGGGTGAAGAAGTAGAATTGTACAATAGAAAGTTTGGCCACGATAAGGTAAGATATACTCATTAAGGTATCTAGTAGCGACAAATTGGTAGGTTCTCAGTGTTCCCAACTCTATAGTTGCTGAGAAGATTGTTTTCATTTAAATTCAAACATGGAAACTGTTGGGAAAATGGGTGTTGAAGAATTTTATGAAATTTGCCCATGTTTGGTGAAAGTTGAATTAGATGATTTTTTTTAGTCGAATAGCTCGAGGACTGTCAAATTTAGCCCAATCCGCAGAAATTTAAAAATTCAATCGAGAAGCTTATGATTTTGATTGTGTATTTTTATCATCAACTTTTCAAATCACACTTTGTGATCCATCATCAGGATGTATGAGAGTGCAAGAGATGGAAAAATGTGATGATGGATCACCAAGTGTGATCTAAAAAGTTGATGATAAAAATACACAATCAAAACTAGAAGCTTCTCGTTTGCATTTAATGGATTATGGAAATCCGATAATACTAATTTAAAAATTGTCCTAGTACAGTTGCAAAAAATTGGAAAAAAATTTAAAAAATAAATATTGGTGGTGAGGGTTCCCCTCCCCTCCACACCTCGACGTGCAGTACAAGTACTATGGACATGCCTCTTGCCGGCCAATGGGTTCAGCAATACTGGCCCCCAGTCTAACGACAAGGTCCCCCATAGGTACTACCACCCTATTAAAAAAACTCCTCGGTTTTGTATTGATATTTTTTTTTGAAATTTTTTAAATGCTTAAAACATTATTAAATGTAATTTGCATTTACTAAAGTCCACCAATAAATTTATCAAACCAAATTATATATTGGGGTTAGGTTCGGTTTATGGCCCACCCCAATATATTATTTATTAAAGCTTTTGAAAGGCAAATTTAATTAGATTGGGAATAGTTTTGGAGTCCACCTTTTTGCACATATGGGCAAATAGGCAGTTTTTTTCGAATCAACATAATTTTATCTAGGATGTTGGATTTTGGACTTCTTTTATTTGTTGGAAAGATGATCTCGAGCACTAAAGTTTAGTTCAGTGATTTTGGCATTTTGTCATTGTTTCGAGCCTAAAAGCAAGATGTTCTCCTATTTACAATTTGGTCATATAATTTGCATAGAGAGTCAGATTTTTAATGTTGAATAGGCATTATAGAGCATGTTCAACGTACTTTACTTTGGTGTTGCTATTTTATTAGTCTTATGAGTATGGAGAGCTATTTACTTGTTTTTCCACTTGTGGGTGCTTGAAAGTGTGGGTGCGAGTGTGAGAACATCTGGATGAGTCAAGGGATGATACCTTGAGGAAGTACATATTTTTATGTGACATTTATGATGTTACAACTATTTAACAGTTTTGGTGCTTCCTAATATAGGTTTACAGGTGTTTTAGAGTTTGCGCTTTGATGGTGACAAGTACAAAAGTTGTCTTCGGTTTGAAGACATGATTGGACAAGGTTTGAGACTTGGAGTTTCATGTGGGTGATAGTGAGTGTAGGTACAACATTGGTGTTGATTAAGGTATCATGGGTATGCAGCTACAAGTTTCGTATTGATATGACATAATCATGTTTGTGGTGATTGGTGGTGATTTGGTTGGTATTAGGAGATTGTTGTTTATCTCCTTGACGGTCATTTAGTTCTTAGACTATGGTACATCACTATGGACATGATTGGTAAATCATATCAGATGTTGATTTGGCATTTGAGTTATTTGGTCTGCAATATTATTCTCTTTGATATCTTAGTTGTATGTTATTGATGTGTTGATGAGTTTGCATGTTTCATTACTTAGATCTTTAAGTTATGCAGGTTGTGGATTAGCTACCCATTTACTTGCAGTGCGATGAGTCATTTGTGGACTGTTTATATCCATGTGATTGATTTAGTGTTGATGCAAACTTTATTAGTTGGCCTTGTTTGTGGTCATTAGTGCATTGGTATGTTTGCTTTGGGATGAGAGGATGGATGATGTTTATGGTACCTAGATAGTTGGTGTTGGGACTTATAGTATGTGGTTTATCATGACATGTTTATTATGATGTCATGATAGCTTGGTTATTTGATTTTACTTTCAGTGGAAGCTTTTGACACTGATGTGTTGGCGGCGTATGATTGATTCCTGATTGGTGGTTGCTGGTATCTTCTTGGTATGGAGATCTTTGTTTCACTTGAATTTATTGACATATTAGTTGTGTAGAACTGGATGATCTTCACATAGGAGATGGTTTTAAAGATGCCATATGTGACTCGATACCATGGTTTAGTGGGAGTTGTTGGAAGTGATGTAGATTCACCATTGGATTGTGAATGCTCTTGTTTAGTATTGCAAGTGTTAGAGGATGCCCTAGATCGTGTTTTTGTAGAAGGGTCTTTCACATTTGTTGGTTCACTAGTAGGAGATGGTATCTTCATGTGATTGGAGAAGTTGACATCTAGAGGACTCAAGGGGTCCTTGGTTGAGGTATAGTTTTATCCTTTCATTTGATATGTTATCATGGTTTCTATTATGTAATAGTTTACTCTTAATAATAGTATAGAGTGTTGGCATGGTATAACTATTTGGTATGTTTATGTGGAGCATATTATCTCCTTAGATGAGATGGTTTAGATCACATTATCATGCTTATGTTCCTGATTTTGCAGTTGAAGCTTTGGCATTGATCTTGGTTTAGTTCGCTTTGTATTGAGTACATGATCATTTGCTTGATACTTCATTATAGTGTTGTGTTGCATTTGGAGTTTGGTATGAATTGATTGGTTGCAGGTGCTCATGGATACTTGGAGACTTAGGTGATGTTGGTATTCTCTTGTAATTAGAGATGTGTGTGTTGGAACAGTTGATCGTTTCAGCAGGAAGACCTAGGGTCATTCACCTGGTATGGACTTGAGAGGAGAGTGTTCTTGGGTTATTCTTAGAGACTTGGATATCTTGATGAGAATTCTCATTTTCCACTCTTGGTCTCCTCGACAGTTTACTACTTTAGAGGTATTGCCCATTGTTCCTTTCAGGTGCATTATATTTTATGCTTATTTTTCATTGATATGAATCTTGAGCTATGTATATGTTAGTCCCAGAGCATTCAGTTTGAGTGATGTTTGACATTGGTTATCTCGTGCATTTATCATATCATTATGATTAAGTTCGGGAGATGGTTTATTGGGCATATTCCTTGGATTGGGAATGGTATTGGCTTGATCTTCTTATGAGAGGCTTACATCCATGTTGATTACATTGTGTGTGTGTGTGTGTGTGTGTGTGTGTTGATTTGGCTCAAAGAGGTTGAATGTGCTTTTGGGTGTTGTTATGACTTCTTGTTTGAGGTTTTATGGAGGAGATAACTTGACACAATTGGCATTTAGAGGTGTATGTATAAGGACATGCTACAAGTTTTGATTTGCAGTGTTTCTCTCATTTGGTCTTGGTTATCTTCCGGGATGCTTGGTTTCATTTACGTTGGATTTGAGATTTGTTGGAGCTATGTGATCACTAGTTTGTGTTCATGTGTGTCATGTGGGAGATGACATCGTGGTTCCCTTATCTCTTTCTTTTGTTAGTTGTGGAGAACATGAGAGAGCATTGGAGACTTGTGAGAGTTGTTCTTGCAGGTTATTGGTTCATAGGTTTTCGCTTTTCATTATATGGTTTCTTCTATGAGTTTCATGTTCATATGGGTTAGGAGGATGGTTACATATTGTGGGAGAGTATGCAACTATGTGGGTTTAATGTGTAGATCATTATGATGTTCTTGATATTATAGGTCTATGTTTACATGTTCTATGTGATGGTGTTAGTCGATTCTTTTTAGTTTTGAAATTACCTATGTAGTGGGAGCTTCTTGGTATGTATGTGGCAGAGATTGCAATGAAGGCTTGTGGTTGCATGTTACAAGTTGTATATGTTAATTTTATGAGATTCACTTCACATGTTTTGTATACCTTGGAGGTATGGAAATTTGGATGTGTTAGCACTTGTTGTGGGTGCTATTTCAGATATGGTCATTGGTTATTGACAATTATTAATGCATGTTGTTACCTTTGGATTGAGTGTTTGTGTTTGGGTTATCAGTTGAGATAGGAATTATGATTTGTTTTCAACAGGTTGTGTGTCTTTCTCTTTGAATGACCTTCTATGTCTAGTGGCAGTGCATGATGGAGGGTGTGAGCATTCATCTATGAGATGATGGTCACTTTGTTTTCTGTTGCAAGTATCTTATTGTAGCACATGGAGCACTTTGATTCATGGTGGTACATGTTTCTAGAGGGATTGTACCCTTGTTCATTTTTGTGGTTACTTATTGACCCTTATGCAATGTACACAACAAGTGAGAGAATGTTGGGAAAATGGGTGTTGTACGCCATGCATAATAATGCAAATAATTGTAATTTTTCATTTGATTATGTAAATGTTGCACCTAGGAGCACCTAGATGGATGTCCATGTAGAGATTCCTTGGGAATATTCTTGGAGCCACTTGATGAGTTGTATTGTGACATTGTAATATTTGATGTAATGGTTTAATATTGAGAAAATAAATTAAATTAAGTACCCAATATTAAGTGTGGGGTCATGGGTTTAGAAACAAATAGTTTATGTAATACCACTTGGTGATTTTGTGGGAGATTGTTTCTATAATAGCAACCACAAGGGTACTTGCAGAGTTTAGCAAGGTTTAACATTTGTGGAGGTCGGAAATATGGCATAGGATATGTGATTACTTTTTTGTTCACATGGATTTCTTATTAATGGCTAGGGATTCAAATGCTTTCATGGTGTAATGTAATGGCCGCATTGTTGAATAATACATGGATGGTGCATGCTTTTGGAAGCTGGGTTTTTCCCTCATGATGATTTTCCCAGGATATATATTGTGTCATATTTTGTGGGTATGTTGTCCATTTTCTCGCATGTGGATTAAAAGTACTTTTATTGTAAATTTATGATATGGGTTATGTGAAAATTGTCATATTATTGGCTGCAAATTTCCTTGAAGAAACTGTGTCCTTGTTGCCACTTTACCCATTTTTTATTCCCATATTTTTAAAAGTAAGAGTTTGAACTTAAATTCTAGTCAAAATAAAATATAGTATCTTGGCCATGAACATTTGCATGGTTTAACCATCTCACTACCAAAAATTGGTGATACTAGGCTAGGGCACATCAATTTGGGTGAATTTTTGGAAATGGTAAATGGATAAAATAGGTCCCCTACCACTCAGAGAATGCTAGAGAGTGGATTTATAGAGACAATTACCTTCCTCATGGTTGTGGAGTGCATAGATTTGGTCCTTGAATGCATAAATCATTTTTATCCAGAGACTAGGGAAATATGAGTAAATGATAACAATTTGCTCATCACTTTGGATAGAGAAACAATGAGTGGTTGTTTCCTATTGCTAGAGAGAGACGTTTATGCACACTTTGCTTTCACTTCATCTCAAGTGTAAATCAATGAGAAGAAAGGGCATTGCAATAATATCACTTATTGGGAATGATTTGTTGTCCCTAAGAAAGGAAAGTCCCAGTTGTCCATGACTTTGCACAAATCACACTTTACGAAAGATATTTTAGACATGGTACATTGAGGGGAAATAAAAATGCCAATGATTTTGAAGAATGGATGTTTTTCTTTGTTCAAATTATCATTGCCAAGCAACAATATTTTGATTGGGCAACTCTCATTAGTGATAGGGTTCATTATATGATTTTGAACTTTCTCTTGAACAAACTCTTTTACATGTATTCATATCTTTTCTATGCCCCAACTTAGTGGCCAGGACTTCATCTCGTGGAAGTGCTTGACGATAATATTCAAATATATGATTATTATCTTGATTTGCGACTAGAGAATAAATACCACAAGTTTTAGGAGGATGATTGATGCATTCACCATGAAATTGGTCATATAGCTATAAGGAGACCTACGATAAAGGATTTCTCTTGAGGTAATTTAGTTGGTCACTTTATTTAATTTTTAAAGGTTTAGCTGCATCAAGGTTGGGAGCTATGATGATTTTCCTTATAAGCTACCCACATATGTAGAAGACAAATTCATCCTCATTGAGATTTGTAGATAGGTGACTAAGATGAACAAAAGGTGTGTAGAAAGGAAAAAGAGAGGTATCCAATTCCCAAATGGTCTAGGATATTGTTCATGTCATTCTCAGTATACTACCCTCAATATTGAGAGGGATGTAGTTAAGTACACAATCTAAACCTATGAAAGAATATTTCCTTTTGACAACAAGAATTTTGTTAAAGACAAATTCCAATTGGGCCTTAATTTACATCACATTCCTTGTTAGATTTGATAAACAACAAATCTACCCAAGACCACCTGCATGCATGACTGTCACATAAACAGAAGCAAAGACAGAAGAGAGAAGAGAAACTATGGAGGCCAAAAGGCCAGAGACTGGAAATCCATGTTGAGAGAAAAAACTTCTATATTCAACAATAATGAATTACAAATTACAATCTCCTTAATGAAATACAAAGCGGTGATTCCTTATAAAGGATACCGAAACCCTAAAGGTGAAAACCCTAGAGAAATAGAAAGCTGCCTAAGTATACCTTAAGCATAGAGTAATAACTTAACTAATTAAATCAACATGATTTAATTAATAAGCAAACTAATGATTACTCTAACACCCCCCCCTTAAGTGTAACTTAGGGAGAAGCAAAACAGCTAAACTACTGCAGAAAGTAGGAAAGATGGGTCCCGACAACAAGGCCTGATCAGGTACCCAAAACAAGAAAGCAAACTAGATGAAGGAAACTGAGCCTTCAATCTAGGAAAAGATGTCCCAGAGA
>MU227470.1:59740-81367 GCA_018584345.1 Thuja plicata | reverse complement strand
GAAGAACCAGGAACACCAACAGTGCAACAGAAGTACAAACATAGGATAAAGGGCGGTGTCATCGACACACAGCATGGGCTAATGTCGTGGAAGGTACGCTCACTTGACAAAGGTGGATGCGCCTAAAACGACAAAAGCATCATAACCCCCCATGGCACTTTATAACAGAGTGCGAGTACTAAAACCATACAAGGTGCTCGAAATCTCAGATATACAGAAGTAGGCACTTTATCTCAGTGCGTTTACAGAATAAAGAATGCATCAGAAGAAGCATACAAGCTCAAAAGTCAGAAAGAAGAGTGAACCGGAAGTACAGTAGAAGAGATCCCAGGACCTGTAAACCCAAGCAATCCACCAGAGTGCATAAACTGCCAAACTCGGAGGAGAGAAAACCTGGAGCAGAATCTGGAAAAAGACCCCTGCAACTGAATAGTACACTGAACCAGCTTTCCGACGATATTTGGTTTGCCAAAAACGGAGTCCGGATGAGCCAGATATGACTCCCGGAAGGAAAGAATAGACATCAGACTTCAACAATAAAAAAAGATGTTGAAACGGCAGAACCCAAAACCCTAACCTCCATCATCGGAAAGGGCTCGAAAAGAGCTTTCCGACGGTATATGGAAGTCGAAAAAAGACCCTTGGATGCTCAAGATAGAGCGAAAACACTCCAGGAGAGTCAGAAAGGCTTCAGAAAAAAAAAATTTAAGCCCCTAGGGCTAAAAAAAGTGGGCCCCCGGGCGCATGGCGCGCTCAGGGGGCTGGGCCGCAGCCCCTGGTCGATCATATGACCAGCCGCTTACATAAAAGCCCGCGGGGGCTGCCAAAAAATCGCGCCACCGGCGGCAGTGGCCGCAGAGGGCGGCGGGGGCCGGCGGAGCGGCGCTGCAGGGCCGCGGAGGTGGCGGCGGGCGGCGGGGGCCGCGGAGGGCGGCGCAGGAAGTGGAGGACGCCGGGCGGCGGTGTTTCACCGGAGGAGGGCCACCGGGTGGCGGGGACGCCGGTGGGCGTGGAGAAGGCGCAGCCGGGGGCCGGGCCGCGGTGGTGCGTCGGCGGCGCCCCAAAATTATCATTGGCCGCGCTATTAAAAAACGCCAAAACACAAAAAAATGTTTTTTTTAATTTTTTTTTTTAAAACCGTGTCCGTACGGCCCTAGTAGGGCAAAATTTTTTTGCCAGAGGCTCCGGTGTCCAAATCGGACGAGCCTTATATGGATTCTGGGGTTTTTGGGCCTTCTGGACGCAACCGTGAGGTCGGTTTTGGTCCAAAGTGCCTCAAAAAATAAAGACACCCCAGAACTAATGAAAAAAGCTAGGAAAAGACTGGCGAACTTCAAACCCTCGCTTGCTTCAACAAAGAACGAACAACCGACTGCAGGAGAGCTCTGATACCATGTTAGATTTGATAAACATCAAATCTACCCAAGACCACCTGCATGCATGACTGTCACATAAACAAAAGCAAAGACAGAAGAGAGAAGAGAAACTATGGAGGCCAAAAGGCCAGAGACTGGAAATCCATGTTAAGAGAAAAAGCTTCTATATTCAACAATAATGAATTACAAATTACAATCTCCTTAATGAAATACAAAGTGGTGATTCCTTATAAAGGATTCTGAAAACCTAAAAGTGAAAACCCTAGAGAAATAGAAAGCTGCCTAAATATAACTTAAGCATAGAGTAATAACTTAACTAATTAAATCAACATGATTTAATTAATAAGCAAACTAATGATTACTCTAACATTCCTCACTTGGAAGATTATTGGGCAAACCGTGCTGGTGATTATGAAGTAAGAAATACGAGTTGAACGAGAATGACATTGAGGAACATTGTCACCTTCAGGTTAAATTAGGCTATTTCTAGTGTAGAAGATGATGAGTTAGATTTTCTTGATCCAAAATATGTTATCCACATCAAAATGCAACACATTGTGCTCATATATTGGAGTCTGAAGGAGCCAAAGGACATTGAGAGAAGAACTATTGTAGTCCTAAAAAGGAATCAAATATAGCTTACAAAGAAAAAGTTTGAGACTTCAAAGAGGAGCCTAAAAGAGGTCAAAATGTAGGAGGAAATGGTAATCCAAGTCAGACAAAGGCCTCATCAAGGACAATGCTTCCTTGCACCCAACATGTAACTACAGTAGGAGGAGGAGATGGAGAGGAACGTCTTGAAAAGAGAAAAAATTATTGAGGAGATGTGAGGATAACCCATCTAAAGATTCTCAGTCAAACACTCAAGCTATAAGTACTTTTTCTGAGAACACTCTATCAAAGAAGAGGAAAATGATACGAGTGAGTTGCCTAATGATAACATTGTAGGGAAATTGCTACAACAACCTCCTAAACCTAAAAATTTGAAAACTACATCAAGATTAATGAAGGATAATGCTACATGAAATCTTGTACAAATTGTGCACCTATATACCCAAATTGAACTTAATTAGGCTACAAATAGTGATTATAGCATGAAAAAGTTGATTTGGGGCCTCCCGGTAAATATGGGAATGTACATAATTTAAAAGTAATAGCTTGGAAGCTTGTTGAAAGCCATTGATAAGCAAGACAAAGATGAGTTGGAAATGATTGTAGAACTTCTTACTAGTTGTTTAAAGCCTTTTGTGGACCCCCCTAGATAATCAATGAGGCAAGTGCCTCTTTTGACCCAAGCTTAGCAATTGGGAAAGAAATGGCAAGTAAGGTGCAAAACGATAGGTCCTCTAGTAGAGTCACCTAAGAATGGGTAAATGACAATAAAGCTAAAGATCCTCCACTCACGAAACAAATCATAAATAATATGATGATCTAATTTTGGTGAGGAATATTATAACATTGAAATAATAAATACCAAACATGAGGAGTCTCTCTGGCTGCAAGTTGATCTGGAACTCAAAAATATTTTGGATATGGGCTTGGACAAGGCAACAATAGAACAAATTGTCAATGTATCACGAGGAGGAAGAGTATTAAGTGGAAAACTCATTTTGGAAACAAAATATTTAGGAAAAGAGTAAATTATTAAATTACTGTTTGGTTGCTGGAATTGACCTGGAATTGGAAAACGAGAATTGGTTTCCCTTCTCAAAATTGAATTCTCAATTCCAATTCCATGCCTCAATTCTAATTCCAGGTTTTGAGGTGGAATTGCAGAATGCTCATTTTTGACCAAAATTAGAATTTGCTGATACCAATTCACCAATTCCCATTTTCTAATTCTAGGTCAATTCCAACAACCAAACGAGATCTATTCTTAAAGAGATTTTAGATATTGGGTGCTATCTAAAGAAAAAAGATAATACTATTGATGCAAAGGTGGATGAATTGAAGGAAGAATTCGAGAACATATATGAGTTGTCCAGTGAATAAGCCCTTTACAAAGAAAATATGAAGAAATTGGAAAAGATTGATGTTGCTTTATCTTGGTATGAGTGTCATCCAATCAACTTCACTGCTAAGATAGAGTGATCTATTTTATTTGTATTAAATTTTATAATTGCCTTTATTTCATGGATATGAATAAATGTTAGTCATTCTTTCTCACTTTTTGATTAAAAGCATATTTCAATTTTAAAATTTAAGGAAATAATATTTGATCATAAAAGAGAGTTGTACCTTGTCAAAATTTAGAGGATTTTTATTACTAACTTACCCAAATATTAATTGATGGGTTGTCTTTGTATTTGGGTAAAATAGAGAGTGAAAATCATTCATTTTAAAATAACAAATATGTTAACCAACATAATCAAAATTAAAATTAAAAGCAACCTTAGATAAAACCCTTTTCGAAGATAAAATTAGATCATAACATGTGTTATCTTATGGCTTGAGACAAAAAAAAACATGACCTAAGTAAGCTCAAGTATGCTAGTGTAAAAAGGGACCTAATTAAGTACGCTAATACTTTTCTACTCTAACACTCCCCTTTAAGTGAAACTTAGGGAGAAGCTAAAAATTTATGATTATAATGTCTAACTAATCAACTAGAATGTGAAATTATGACAAATTGAATAAAATATATCTATAGTGGATCTTGGGAAAAGTGCATAACTAGTTGCGAGGTGTTATGACTACCTTTCCAACATCACAAGAATCACTAAAAAATAGATCCAAGCAAAAATTTGCAAGCTTTGGAGTCAAAATGAAGATCTAACTTTGACAAGTGATCAAATATACTACCAACAAAATCTAAGGAAAAAACACTAGCACCATTGGAAAGTGCTTTATTTCAGTACTATATGTCCAAGTTACAAAAAAAACACCTTTAGGGTGAATTAGGGCTAGGGGTAGGGGTCTCCTAGTGGAAAATATTCTCTCAAGATGGAAAACTTTAGATTGGTTCAAATAATCATTTAGAACCATCAAAAATTATGCGCAACATTTGGAAACCATTGTTCTAGCATCATAGTGGTTTTATAACATAGTGAAGGTGGTTTGTGTCAAGAAAGACCCATCAATGGAATTGTCATTAGGTAGTTTGACAATAGGTGAACCTAGTTGGAGTCAACATCGATGATAAAGAGTGTTAGAAATATTAAGAAAACAAATAGAGATTAGGAAGGAAAGAATCCAAGAGAGAGTTTGCAAGAAGTAAGAATTTTACCATAACCCAATGGATGAAGGATGATTTAAAAACTTTCACCAAAAGCATCAAGGAGCTCAAGATCAACACAAAGACAATGTTTTTGAAAAGGGAAAACTAAGAAAAACCCCTTGTGCTTATAATATGAATAAAGCAAGAAGCCAAGAAAGAGAGAGAGAGAGAGAGAGAGATTGAGCAAGAAGCTCATTACAACATTGTGAGAGCAAGAATGAGATTGGGAGAAGAAGAGAAGAAATCCCATGAGAACCAACTTGTGAGAACCAACCTTAGAACCTAAGATGTGTGTGAGAAGCATCTCTTAAGTAGAGATGAGTGAAGGAGTTTACATGTAACTCTCATACTCTATGAGTGCCACATTCACATTAGGTGTGTGCCATGTGTAGGAATCTTCTTAAGGAGGAATATCTAATTTCCTTATTATAAGAAATACAAATATGTGACATGTCCTTGGTTATCCTCTAATTACATAGTTTACCAAGGAAAGATTAATTTCTAACATCCCTCTTTAATCTTTACTTGGGGAAATGAGATCAATGGGTATCAAACCCAAATGTTTACAATGATTTTGAGATGTTTCTTTTGAACGAGTCTTCAGTAGAATGTCGACAATTTGATCATCATGCATTTCTTCAACTTGTATTGTGGAGCTTGAATGGTACATACAAATTGTTGCTAAGTGGATAACACTTTGACAATAGAAAGGTGTAGATGCTTGTTGAGGGGGGCCCAAATCTTCAAGTGACCATTGAGATTCTTGAGACGCATTTGTACATTTTATATATTCATTTCCAATAGAAAATAGAGGTGGAGCTTGATCAACACCTGAGCCTGCAATATGGCAATAACCACTAGTAGAGCTCCCGTCATTGGGATCTCCTAGTGCTGAATCAGTAACACTTTGGAAAGTAAAATCATATTCTGAATCATCATTCATAGAATCAGAAATGCAATCTTCAGTTGCATTAAACAAATCTGTAATGTATTCATCATAATATGAAGAATCAAAAGGAGTAGAGCTAGTATAAGCATCACCATTATTATGATTATCCTCCACAACAATCATAGGATTAGTACTATCATCATGAATTTCATCTTGAGTAATAAGCATATCTTTATTAGGATAATCAAAAGAAGGCAAAGTAATAGTAAGAAAGGTAGAGATAATTTCCTCTTCTTGTTCTAAGATATCATCAAAATGAGAGCAAGAATCATCAAATTACATTGCATCATGAGGAGAGAACATAGAATCACTTTGAATTAAAGTAGTTTGTGTAGGAAGATAGTAATCAAGAGGGTTATTCCAAGAGTAGCCATCATCATATGGTTCATCCCAAATAGTATTAACATCACAGTGAGAAGTAGACATCCCATAACGAATAGTAAAAGCATGACAAGTGTTATTATTATGAGATTTTTGATTATTAGGAGTAGATGATTTCTCATGTTTGAGTTTCTTAAAACAATTATTCATCACATGACCAATTTTCCCACAATAATTACAATGGGGCCGATTATTATTATTATGATAACCATTATTATGATTATGATTATTATAACTTGATCTATTATTATGCTATCTAGACTTGAAAGCATGCTCATTAGTTTTGATTGTGCCAAATTTAATTAACTTAGCCTCTTCTTGACATAAAAGTTGTTGAAAGATAGCATAAGTTAGTTGAGATGCTAACAAAGGAAGAGCTAATTGAGAATGAATATTAGTGATAAATTGCTGAAATTGTCTAGAAAGACATTTTTTTAAAATGATATGAATTAACCGAATTTCAGATAAAGTAACTCCTAAACTAGTTAATTGACTTTGAAACAAATCAAACTTAAGTAAAAACTCATCCATGGTTTTGAAATTCGTATACCTGAGATCCTCCAATTGATCTTGGAGTTCAATCTTTCGAGGTTCATTTGCACTGTCGAAAGTGTTTTTCAGAATTGTCCATGCCACATGTGCTTCAGTATAATGGGCAATTAATACATGTAAATCAGGATGCAATGAAATTCCTATAAGGCCTAAAGCCTTGTCATCTTTAGTGATCCAAGCATAAATGTCTGCCTTAGAAGTAGAAGTAGTGGGAACAAAAGCCACACTAGTCACCACATCAAAAATATGTTTAAAGCAAAAAATAAAGGTTATATGAGTCTTCCAAGCATGATAATTGGAACTTGTTAATTTAATCTCTGGAATTAATGTTGACATAATGAATTAAAATAACCTAAATTACAAGTTGTAGAATATAATAATGAAACTAAAAAACCGGTTTAATGTGAATAGTAAACAACAATATGTAAGAAATATTAAATATTAAAAAAAATTTAATTTTTTTGTTTAAATGTGGAAACAAATTTTAATGACAATTAAATAATAACTTATCTATTGAATTAAGTTTATATTGATAAATTGGAAGTGGGTTTAAGACGAATTTGAGAAATATGAAATGAAACAAAATGTATAATGAATTAAACTTTTTTGATTAAATTTTTTTAGAATAAATTATGTTAAATTTAAGAAATTGGATTTTAATGTTTAAATATTTATACGTTAAACGAATTTTTGAATAAAGATAGTTAAATAAAGAAGAATATAATGACGGAGCTGAAGAACCCTGCATAAACTAAAGCTATGTTAAAAGAATGTGCAATGAAATAATGATTAGCCTACAGACAAAAAAATGTTAGAATAAAGCTGCAACAATACAATTATACAAAACGTTAAAAAGAATAAAGTGCAATAATGAAAAAGAACGTTATGAAATCTATTCGCAGCCAAAGCCCAATGAATGGCAGAAGAATCACCTAAAAATTGATATCAATGAATTCTACTGCTCCAACATATAATTACACAGTTGAAAAAAAAGAATATGCTGCGCAAAGGACATGGAGAGAATAGAATGGCAGAAGGAAATGGCAGAGAAGGGCGCAGTGGGGGAGAAAGACATAGTTTTGAGGAGCTGCGTGAGGGAAGACTCCTGCAGAAGACTCCTGTGCAAAGCTACAAGGCTACGCTATAGAGAAAAATAAGGTGGGGGGAAAGGGCAGCGCAGGGAGAAGGTTAAAAACATGGGAGGGGAGGTAGCATAAATTGCGTTGGAAAAAAATAGTGAGGAAGAGAAAACAAAGTTACGTGGAGAAAAAGAGGAGAGGTAGCTTGGGCTGCGTGAGTAGCTGGAGAAGAGATAAGGAGAAGAGAAGGAAGCAACCTAGGTGCTTGGGAAAAGGGGAGGGGCTACTGCGCAGGAGTGAGGAGAAAGACGACAACGTGGAGAAGGAGAAACAAACACCCATCACGGGAGAGGGGAGATAAACATAGATTAGATAAAATTAAACAATGCTGATATAAATGTAGTTTAGATACATTTTTCAAAGTAGATTAATTAGCCGGAAAGAAAATGTTACAATTTATTGGAAAGAAAAACAAAATTATTAGAAAGATAAGAAAGTAGAAAGTATAAAGAAAAACAAAGATATTAGAGAAAACAGAGATGGATATAAAGTGAAACCTGCAGAGAGAAGTGTGAGATATAGAAATATTATGATATGAAAATAATGATAAGATAAACAGAAAGATTAGAGATTAGAGATTAGAATTTTAAAAAAAAACAAAAAAAACCTACAAACATATCTGAATAAGAACGATATAACCTGCAAGATAAAAACCGTGAGAGGAAAGAGATGGATAGAAAACCTGCAAGAAGGATTTGGACTGCAACAAAATAGAGAGAAAAGCCTACAACAGAGATATTTAGACAACAAACAGAGAAGAAGAATTTGAAATTGTAGAAACGTTAGAGATGGAAAGAGAAAAATGTTAGAATCAGATTTAAATATCGCTTTAATGATAAACTACAGAACATGCAAATTGGAAATCTAGATCTAGATAAACCAAAAATAATAATTCAGGTTTGGCGGTGAACCGTCCAAACCCAAAAAAAATTCAAATCCAACTAAACAAAGTTAGAAAAAAGGAACGTCAGATATGCAACCACAAAAAAACTTACAAACACTCAAACAAGGATTAGTGGCTCTGATACCATGTTAGAAATATTAAGAAAACAAATAGAGATTAGGAAGGAAATAATCCAAGAGAGAGTTTGTAAGAAAGAATTTTACCATAACCTAATGGATGAAGGACGATTCAATAACTTTCACCAAAAGCATCAAGAAGCTCAAGATCAACACAAAGACAATGTTTTTGAAAGGGGAAAACTAAGAAAACCCCCTTGTGCTTATAATATGAATGAGGCAAGAAGCCAATAAAGAGAGAGAGAGAGAGAGAGAGCTTGAGCAAGAAGCTCATTACAACATTGTGAGATCAAGAATGAGAATGGGAGAAGAAGAGAGAAGAAATCCCATGAGCTCCAACTTGTGAGAACCAACCTTAGATCCTAAGATGTGTGTGAGAAGCATCTCTTAAGTAGAGATGAGTGAAGGAGTTTGCATGTAACTCCCATACTCAATGAGTGCCACATTCAAATTAGGTGTGTGTCATGTGTAGGAATCCTCTTAATGAGGAATATCTAATTTCCTTATTAAAGGAAATACAAATATGTGACATGTCCTTGGTTATCCTCTAATTACATAGTTTACCAAGGAAAGATTAATTTCTAACAAAGAGTCTATCTAGTAAGGCCTTGTGGAGTAAACTATGTGGCTAGCAATTTGCTTAGATATGTGTTAGGGTATAGTTCACACCCTATGCAAGATTTTTCTTTAAAATAAAAATATTAAAAAAATCATGATTGCTTCAATTATACCAGGAAATCACCGTTGTGTAGGTTTAATGGTTATAGGACTGAACGACCATAAAAAATGTATGGTCATTCAAAAATTTTAGACAAATTTTTAGACTTTGATTTCAACATTTGGATAGGAGATCTTATGATTTTTGAGTATTTTGGACACAACAATGAGGTTCAATTTTCTCTAGGATGGACTGTTTGATTTATCAAAGTCAAATCTCTAATATAATAGACATGAGATTAAAAATTTGGAGCTCTGATATCATGTTGGACTTTATTCCTTGATCCTACAACTCTCAAGGGTCTTTTACAGTCGAACACCTGTCATCAAAGAGAGAATAAACATTATAATTACTATGGAAGCCAAAGAGACTATTGATCCAAAAAAACATGAATAATATGAATGTATATTTCATGAATTTTATAATAATGAATCTTCATAATAAGGAAAAAAATAAAAAGTAACCCTAGATGAGGATAGAATTAGATCATGATATGTTCTTGTCCCGAGACTTGAGATGAAAAAACACACGACTTAAGTACGCTTAAGTATGCTAATGTCAAAAGATACCTAATTAATTAAGAAAACAGTAGCAAGAGGATCACCTTGAGGGGAGAAACCATCAACATATGAAGAGTCAACAGACGAAGAATTAGACGCCAAGATGGTCAATTATTATCATTAGCATCCTTCCACCAAGTAGTAGCACCTTTACGATGAAAGAGAGAATAATCTGTAGCCAGATGACTAGTAGAGAAGCACCATCGCCATTGAAAGGGAGGCCCTCATATCCCAACGATTGAGTCCATGGCCTATCCCTGACCATGAGAACCACATCCCCTAGAAGGGGTGTGGAGATATCAATGTCAACCAAAATGTGAGCAATGGTAGAGAGGCCCATAGAATTCATGGCATCATCCACATTTAAGAAGTGACCAATAGAGTTTCCAATGGCCTCAAAACAAGAATTACCCCAAAAATGAATGGGAAGTAGGGGAGACAAACCCACACCAGATGCACACTAAGTATCTCAACAAGAGGGTTAAAAGAGACCATCCATTCTTTGGCCAAGAGAGAGTGATTCCCCTACACCCATAACTTCCTCAACACCGAATCTCGGTCTTCAAAAGAAGAAAAAAACAACAATAATTTTTTTTTTTGCATAAGGGAAAGGCTCAATGTTACTAGAAGCTAGGGATCTCCAAGAATTCATCACCTAACGATGAACGCAAGGTCTTCATTGAAGGGGAAACACACTATAACATGGGTTCATATTGGAGGTTTTAAAATGGGCAAAAAAAGGGGCAATATATTGCCTAATTAGGGGGGAGGGATTTTTTGNTAGGAAAATAAGTGTGGGGGGTATTGGAGGGGGGTGACAAAAAGGGAGTTTGGGACAATATTTTAAAAAAAAAAGGGGATTCTTTAGTATGTCACGAATGCACGTGCTATGATTCAGATTCACTAAGTGAAGCTCTCGTGATGATGAAGATCTAGAAGAGAAGACCAAAGACCAAAAATTCTACAAACCAACCCATAACGATAGTAGATTCCACATTGTCCACCACATCTGGGCGACATGCCACAACAAATGAGGTCTTGACATAGGCAAGAGTTCAAGATTTCTCCTTTGAAGGAATAACAACAACAGATTTGGAAACAAGAGAAAAGATCCATCCACCGACAATAGAGAGAGGCTTTGAGGGGGGACCCCCTCATTCACAACATTAGCAGACCTAGAACCGGGTCTTTAAGAAGAGTTCCTAGTGAGCTCCGCACTAGTAGAAACACTTCCACCGACAGTTTCAGTACAACAACAAGAACCCCAGAATCATCCACAACCAATGTAGCACCCAAAAAAGATCCCAACCTGAGTATAGAGGGGTCTGGATGGGAGCCAAAGACGGTAGAAACCATTATCCCCCGCTACTCCTACAAGCATTCATTAGTGCCCATGACTACCTTAGGAGATGTAGCTACCAATATCGTCGTAGAAGTGGGAGGACAAAGTAGGCCATTTAAAAATGATTGGGCAAGAAGAGACATTGGTGGAGCCATTGGAGCCATCAATAAAACATAGCAATCAAGTATTGGATATCTTTTTTTTTGTTTCTAATAATTTTTTTTAATATATTTTGTTTGAATTTTTGTATTTGCTCTAGCTACATAACTCTTAAAATTTGAAATTGCTTTTAGATAGCATGTTGTCTTAATAAGTATGAAATATACAAATATTGGGAAGGGGAATATGATTGCTATCTTCATCATAAAATCTAAGAATGCACTACAAATTACGGATGGGATCTTGATGATATAAATAGAGTAGCTTATTTTCATGGATTGTTTAATAAAACATCACAATGTTTAGTTGAGACCAAGAAGTGACACATGATGCAAATATTTGTGTTTATACAATATATAGCTTGTCATTTAATATATTTTTAATCTATTTTAGGTATGTCTAGAGAACAGATGAGAAGGAAGCATTTCATAATTAAAGTAAAACTTTTCATTGACATTATTATTGGCAAGGTGTGACAAGTACAAAGATATAAATAAAGCACAAATAGATGATCAAAGTTGTAAAGATAAAAATACATTTATATGCTTAAAATGTCATAGGTAAGAGCATACAAATAGTTCTCCAAACATCATCATTTTATTTAACTTTTTTTAGCAATTAAAATTGTTGTACCTTTTCCATCTCTTAAAGTTAATAAGAAAACAAGATGTTATGAACAATCCCTTTGAAATAACTCATGATAATTGATATATTGTATTTTGCACAATATCATTATTGCTAGTTGTATCTAGATTCATTGGAAATGAGTTTTAACTAGACTTACACATGCAATATATATGCATCTTTAAAAAAACCTTACTAACATTTTGTTTATAAGAGTTGGTGGCACACCAACCTCGTATATTTGTGATTAGGACAAGTTGACTTAAGTGTCTCTTAATAGATGTTTTGTCTATCTCCATGCCTTCTATATTTTCCTTCTTCACAATCTCTCATTATGATCCCTATTAGTCCTCTAGATGAATAAACATAAGGGGTGTAAACATGAAAAATATATAACAAATGTTAAAAATTCTCATTATATACTCATCTTTGTTGTCATTTACTCTATTGTCATTCATGCTGCCATATTTGTAGATTGTAGATTAATTCATTTCTTTACTACCATACTGCTAGCCCATAGCTTAACCAAACTTTCTTTATCCAATATATTCTCCATCCCAATATCCTATTGTAGTATCTAAAATTGCACACCCCTACAATTTCACACTACACAAATGTTCCTCTTTAGTTTGAGAAAAGATAACATTGTCATTATGCTATGACAACGTCAAAATGTTAATTTTATAGTAGAATATATTCAAACTTTAGTTTTTTGGTCCATTTTTTGGACAAAAGTGCCACACACAGATGTCTGCATGACACACTAGCATCCCATGACTATTAGAGTGTCACTTTTCTTGGAATCTGTCAGTTTAACACTTACTTTTTCCAAGCGCATTCGAACCTTCTAAGTTAAATAAAAACCTTCCCATTTTGAAGAAAATAAAGATTAATCTCATTCTCTTGTTCATGAATACAAAATTTTCTCAGTACTTTGACACTTGGTGAAAATATCATTGTTCACAACATTCTTGTAAGTTCTTGCATGTGATTTCTCCATAGTGTATTTTTTAAGTGCAATTCTTTAGCATTCAGAGGACCATTTTGGAAGATTGTAGTATTTTCCAAGGAAGGTCTTCTTGTTGGGCTATTTATATCTTCCTTATTGTGGTACCTTGAGGTTATCATGTTAATATTTTGATATTATCACACCATACTTTAATAATCTCTTATCAAAAGCATTATATCCTCTATTATCTACTTTATCCAATCTTGCTATATGTGGAGGTCAAAAGACCAAAATAGAGGTTGACTGGGGAAAGCCCCTAAACAACCACTAAAAATTTCTTTTTGCCTTCTTGTGCGTAGGTTTCTTAAGTCTTTTCATAGTTTTGGGTAAATTGGTGATTTCTATCCTTTATTCTCATAGTTTGTTTTATCATTTTAGTAGTTGATACCTTTTTCTATTTTATTTTCTTGTGATTCATACTCTTATTGTCATCGAATCTATGCAAGAGTAGGGTTTCTCATATTCTGGAACTCCTTTTTGTTTGTTCATATGAGACAACAACATGATGCGCTATACTCCAAATGTGGCACTAATGTCTAGGACATAAAACTTATGCGAGTTACATAATAGTCTTGAACATTAGTACATTTTCTTTAAATTGTAGTTGAATTAATTTTTTGTAGGAAGGTCATATTGTTATATATAATTTTATTGTAATTGGGAATTGTATCAGAGAATATTGTAATAATTTTGAATTTCCAATTATAAGTCTTTACATAATAGATAAATCAAAATTTTGGGCAACGTTTGGTTTATATGAGTGTAGTCAGAGATTAAACTCTCAAATGAGATACTTCCAATAGTAGAGTTCAATTTTCTTCACTACACATATATAATATTTATAATATATCAAAACGAGAGCCCTTCTATGTTTTCCTTATGTGTTGATATGATTGAAGACCTTATCTAAATGTATACATAATTAGTGAGTCTTATCTAAATTTTCCCTCCCTTTGGAGGCATCATTTTAATATTCCCCTATAATTCTTAAAATTTCCTCTATTTTCCTTCAATCCTCCCCTTTATTTTCATTTAATTCACCAAAACTGTTGGCTGGGATTGAGCTTGTTAGGTCCAATTTGTACACATCTTTCAAATTCTATTTCTCTTAGATTTCTTAATATTTTCATTAGAAATTGAAATATTTCAAACAATTTTAGAAAAGAATATTATATTAACAATAGAATTCCTAAACCAATAACTCTCTTCTTACCCAAGATTAAAACCAACAAGAATATAGGTTAATACCACAATAAATTTACCAATAGCATTGATGGAAACATTATTGTCATTGATGTCAAGGAGAGTAGAACATATTGTTGTTATTAAAGAAGAAAATTAGTTTCTATTTATTCTACGTGGATTTCATCATTCCAATTAGAACATTTAATCATGGTAGTGCAAAAATAAAATTGAAGGTGGATGACACCTTGTGAAAAGCTAAATTTTTTTTGATGTCCTATTGGCATAATATGACCCTTTAGATGTGATTTCCCAACTTAGATAAATGAAAAAAATAAAAATAATTGATTTACCCTCGAATAGGGCCGACCCACTTAATGAATCATCTCACTTGGAAGGATCATTTCACTTGGGTGAAGAAGCATAAGAGAGGTATAAATAGATGTTGTGTGGCGGTAAATATAAGCAAATAATTCAAGTAATATCATTCCTATTTTCAACAATTTTTTGAGATAACGACGTGACTAATAAATCATAATAATGATTTGTTGATTAATGAAATGACAACAATTAATGATCTAATAATAACTAAGGATGATTAATGGGTAATTAATGATGAATTTGTTAGTAATAACTGAGAGGGCGGGGGTGGGGGGGTGGGGGGTGAATCAGTGGCCTCAAAAATATTCCAAGTAATCAACCCTTAAAACTTAGTACCACAATATTATACCTCTAGTTATCTTCAGTCCTATAAGATGAATGCCTCCAAATACTTATATCAATTTACTACTGCTCGGAATGCTTTGTAAAACCTTCTCCCGTAGATTTACCAAATAGCAGTCTATTAATTTATCGAAAGACGGTAAATAGATGTGTGGGGGTAAATATAAGCAAACAATTAAAGTAATATCATTCCTATTTTCAACAATTTTTTGAGATAACGACGTGACTAATAAAACATAATAATGATTTGTTGATTAATGAAATAACAATAATTAATGATCTAATAATAACTAAGGATGATTAATGGATAATTAATGATGAATTTGTTAGTAATAACTGAGAGGGGGGGGGGGGGGGGGGAATTAGTGGNGGGGGGGGGGTTGAATTAGTGGCCTCAAAAATAGTCCAATTAATCAACCCTTAAAACTTAGTACCACAATAGTATACCTCTAGTTATCTTCAGTCCTATAAGATGAATGCCTCCAAATACTTATATCAATTTACTATTGCTCGGAATGCTTTGTAAAACCTTGTACTGTAGATTTACCGAATAGTAGTTTGTTAATTTACCGAAAGATAGTAAATTATCTAGAGTATACCGATCAATCCAGTTAAGTTAATTGTAATGCAAAACACTAAAGTAATGACTCATAAACACATTGACACATGAATTTTTAACGTGGAAACCATGTTAAGGGAAAAACCACTTGGGACCGGTAACCTAAAATTTTCACTCTTCTGAAGTGAGCTTGGTGAAGAGCCAACCCTGTTAAAGGTTACAAACACACTGTTAGGTGTGACCTTGTTAGAGGATTGAAAAGTTTAGTCTGTCACTTGATATCAGGCATCCCTATGCTGCCATCTTTTATCAAACACTCACTTGGCCTGTCAATTGGTATCTGACATCTCATGCTATCTTCATGATCAAACTTTTTGATACTCCTTGGGATGTATCTCAATATAGAAAGGATCTTTAAATCCCACTCAGTTAAGAGACTTTCTGAATCAATGGTTAAACTGAAACAGTATGATCTGTTCACATATACAACTTATACTTGCAGATTTTTAGATCTATTGTAATCTCACAAAACTATTCTGATCAATATAACTTTGTTTATACCTTTGGTCCACTTTGATTCTGCTCGGTGATGTTGTGCTTTGTTGCTCGGTGTCCGTAGAAAAATTTAGCTCTTTCCTTAGTTTGTTGATTAGTACTGTATGAAGTTTCTCTTCATCAGTTTCTCTTCAGCATCCTCTTTCTCATTCTCTCCCCACACCAATTCGTAATGAATTGAGTTGTCTCTTTATAGACATGATATCATCGTTGTTAGGTTCTTGATTTTGGCGTGATCCACAATTCTTGCCAATTAGATTTAAAGCAAAACTCTTGTTTTATCTTGTTGAGATCTTCTTGCCAACTGGACAAAAACAACTTTAAATCAATTACTATCTCTGGCTTATCTTGTCAATGAAAACAATGATAACTACCAGTTAAATCTATATTTAGCTTTGCCAGCTAGATATTTTGTCGTTTCTGAACTCAAGTTAATTTCGGTGTTTAACTCTTTGATAGCGTCGGTCAACACTCCAGTTCTCCTCAGGCTTCTCCGTCGGTTTACACTATATTTCTGGCCGTTGGGTATGCTTGTGATTCTTCTCGTCGGTAATGCTCGTCGGTGTTCTTGCTCGAGCGTCATTGTGACTTGACTGTCGGTGATCTCTATTCGTCGGGTTTCACTGACCGTCGGTGTTTGTAGTCACTTTGTGAATACTTGTCTTTTATGCATTACGGAAAGCATAATCTTTTTCTCTTTGATTCTCTGAAGTCTTTGACACTTTGAATATAAATGATTAGATTATATCAAGTTGACATCAATGACAATACAATCCATTAACTGATTTAATGTCTTGCATTATCCTTCTGCATTTCGGTGATCAACTTAACATCTTCAAACATTCAATCAGTTACATGTCATCAATCTCTCCCTTTGGCATTGATGGAAACATACTATATTATCATACTATACTATCACTAATACAATATGAAATATACAGTTTCATCAAGCTTTTCTAATATAACTATTACAAATGTCTAGCTCTCGGTAAGCTCAAAAAATAGCTTAGATTTCTTTCATGCAGAGTGGTTGTCTTCAATCTTCAATCCCTTCTCTGGATAGATGTATCATCTGATATCTCTGTTCTGATATGTGCTATGCCTTGACTGTTCCTCTTCTTGATAATCTCTTTTTCTTTTGACAACAATCTTTCTCTTTGTCTAAATTCTCTCCCTTTGTTACTTCTCTCCCTTGGATGGATATTTCATATGTAATCAATTTCTCTCCCTTAGAATATTGATTAACTCTTCTTTCTGATTCTCAGGAACTTCTCTTCATGGATAATGATATAATCTCTCTCTTTATCATATCTCTCCTTTTGATAATGAGATCATCTCTCCTTTTGTATGATAAAGTAAATCTCCCTAATGATAATTCACCCTTATGATTTTTGTATGATAATGAGAACATCTCTCCCTTTGACAACAATGCCAAACAAAAATACTTCTTCTTGATTTCTCATCTATATCATGTTCCATCCCTTTGAATAATATATTCCTTGCATTTCCCTATCCATCAGTAATACAATGTCTCTGGTGCAGATTTGTACCTTGCAATGTACATATGTATCTGCTGCTATTCATCTTAGTGTTTGCATCAACATGAATGATCTTTATGTTTGATATAGGTTGATGCAACCTCCTAGTCAGATTACTGACCGATAGAAAAGGGTTGGACCCCTAGTCTATATCTCAGGTACTCAAAGGTATCCTTCGGTAATGGCTTGGTGAATATATCAGCTAACTGTTCTTTTGATTGAACATATTCTAGTGTCACTTCCTTTGCTTGCACTTGTTCTCTTAGATAGTGATACTTGATAGCAATATGCTTAGTCTTAGCATGCATGACTGGATTCTTAGAAATGTTAATTGCACTGGTATTATCACAATAGATAACTACTGGTTCAAGGATCTTCATATGCATCCCTTCCAGCAATTGTTTGATCCATGCAATATTGGAGCAATTTGCAGCAGTAACTACATACTCTGTTTCTACAGTAGACTAAGAGATGCATACTTGCTTCTTGCTTATCCATGTGACAAGTCTGTCACCCATGAAGAATGCTCCTCTAGTTGTGCTCTTTCGATCATCAATGTTTCCAGCCCAATCAACATCTGTATAGACTTGTAGCTCAAAATTTCTTTATCTTTTGTACCATAAGCCATAGTCCTCGGTGTTCTTCAGATATCTCAAAATTCTTTTGACAACAGTCATATGTGATTCTTTGGGATTAGCAGAGAATCTTGCAACTATCCCCACTGCATGTGCTATATCTGGTTTGGGATGAACAACATACATCTGTTTTCCAATCATTGATATGTATAAGGTTTGGCTTACCTCATTTGTCTTGTCTTCTTTTGTCAGCTTGCATCCAGTAGCCATAGGTGTTCCAACTGGTTTGGAATCTTCCATCTTTAATATCTTCAGCACTTCCTTGATGTATTTGGACTGAGTGATGTATATGCCTGCATCTTGTTGAAGAATCTGTAGACCAAGAAAGAATTTGATCTCTCCAAACATAGACATTTCAAATTCCTCGCTCATTTCATTAGCAAAGGATTTGCATAACAATTCATTCCCTCCAAAAATGATATCATCGACACAAATTTCAGCAATCATAATATTACCATCGGTATCTTCTTTTAAGTATAGATTGTTATTTTCACTTGTTCTAACAAATTTTATGCTAATGAGATATGAGTGAAGTCTTTCATACCAGGCTCTAGGTGCTTGTTTCAATCCATACAAGGCTCTATGTAGTCTACATACCATATTTCTCTTGTTTGGATTAACAAACCCTTCTGGTTGTTCAATGTGTACCTCTTCTTCCAATATTCCATTTAGGAATGCAGATTTGACATCTATTTGGTATACCTTGAATCCTTTAAATGCAACATAAGCAAGTAAGATTCTAACTCCTTCTAGTCTAGCAACAGGTGCAAAGGTTTCACCATAGTCAATACCTTCTTCTTGTGCATATCCCTTGCATACTAATCTTGCTTTGTTTCTAGTGACTTCTCCATTCTCATTAAGCTTGTTTCTGAATATCCATTTGGTACCGATGACATTCTTATCATCTGGTCTCGGTACTAGTGTCCATGTATTGTTCTTCTCAATCTGTTCTATTTCCTCATTCATAACACTGACCCATTCTTCATTCTCAAGTGCATTGTTAACAAATTTAGGCTCAAAATCACAAAGTAAACATTTGGTGTTAAGTGTCTTACTTCTTGTTCTTGTTCCAGCCTTTTCTCCTATGATTTAATTCTATGGATGATGTCTTCTGACATACTTGACAAGTTTTGGTTTAGCTCTGTGTTCATCATTCTAATTATCTTCTTCACCATCATTTTCATCTCCATTGTTTGGAACATCATCTTGAGGATTATCCTGATCATCGGTAATTGCAGCCTGATGCTTGGGTGCAAGTTCTGATTCTCGGGAGTGACACACTATTGCTCGGGTAGAGTGTCAGGTTCTCTATAAACAAACCTATTGTAGTCCTTTGGTTCCTTTTTACTTTCCTTATCATTCTTTTCTACAAATTCATCTATTTTCACATTTGCACTTTCAATGATTTTGTTAGATGACTTGTTAAGACATTTATAAGCCTTGCTTTTGGTTGAATACCCTAGGAAGATACCTTCTTCACTTTTGCAGTCAAGTTTTCCATTTCTATCATCCTTCAATATATAACATTGACTACCAAAGATTCTGAAGTAACTTACATTGGGTGTATGACCATACCAAAGCTCATAGGGTGTCTTCTTTGTGTCCTTCAATTGTACTCTGTTTAGTGTATAGACAGAAGTACTGATAGCTTCCCTCCAGAAAATTTGAGTGATGGTTTTCTCAATCATCAATGTTCTTGCACAGTCAATAATTGATCCATTTCTCCTCTCAGCAATTCCATTTTGCTGTGGTGTCCTTGGTGCGGAAACTTGTCTTTTAATTCCATGCTCATTGCAATAGTCAGTAAATTCCTCTGAAGTAAATTCCCCTCCTCTATCTGACCTTAAGCATTTCAATTTCTTTTTACTTTTTTTTTTTCTACCATTTCTTTATACCATTTAAACATCTTAAATGCTTCTAATTTATCTTTTAAAAGCATGACTGTCATCATTCTAGAATAATCATCAACAAAGAGAATAAAATGCCTATCTCCATAGTAGTTCTTTGTCCTCATGGGTCCACATAGATCTGTATGGACTAATTCTAGAATTGCAGTAGATGTATGGGTTTTACTCTTGAAACTGGACTTTGTCATCTTACCTTTTTGACAATTCTTGTACATGACATGCTCGGGCTTAGTCATTGTCTGTAAGCCTCTGACATTCCTTTTATTGATTATTTTTATCATGTTGTCAAAGTTCACATGACACAATCTTTTGTGCCACAACCATATGTCTTCGTTTCTAGCCATCAAATAAATGGTGTTAGTGTCTTCAAGATAGAAAAAGTTACCTTTTGTCTGCTCACCAATAGCAATCAACCTTCCTGATTCATCGTAAATTTTTGCCTTCTTATTTTCAAATGCTACTCTGTGACCTGAATTGTTCAACTGAGAAACACTTAACAAATTGTAATTCAGTCCTTTGACCCAGTAAGCATTTTCACATTTAATTAGGTTATTCAACATTATACAATTGAAACATACAAGTGGTAATCTACCTTTGTATTTTCCTTTGCCTCTCTGCAATCTTCTAGCCATAAGTGTCTCAATCTCATCAAGTCCTTGATCCTCATTATCACTGTCACTATCATTTCTAACAGCATGTCTATGACTTGAGTTACTTATCTTTAGAGAAGATTTGAATGCAGATTCTATAGATGGTAAGACACTATTGTCAAAGTTATTCATCTCAAATGATATCAGTCTACCAATCAGAATATCTAGAGTAACTGTATTGTTCGCAACTGCTCTTATTTCTTGAATAACAGAAACTCTAATAACATAAACAGGCAATAAGGTTCTTAAGATTTTTCTTACCACTGTCTCCTCTTCAAGTACACCTCCAACTCCTCGGATAACATTTACTACCTCTTTGATTCTGCAGTTATACTGAGTAATGTTTTCTCCTTCTTTCATCCTTAGGTCATCAAACCTCCCTCTTAGGCTTTCTGCCTTTGGTCCAAGTACATTGGCATCTCCTCCATGTACAAGCTTCAACTTATCCCACATTTGCTTTGTAGAGGTGCAGGTTTTGACATCTTCAAACTCGGCATCAAAGAGTGATGATGCAAGTTCTATCATCATGCAGTTATGCTCATGCTTTACTCTTAATTTCTCAAGAGTGTGAGGTCTTGTCGGTAGCACATATTCAGTATCTAAGTATTGAACAATATAATTTCTAATACCTGATAAGTGGAGTCTTATTCTGCTTTTCCATGATGCAAAGTTGTCTTTATTCAACTTGGGCACATCTCGTCTGTTCATCTTGTGATCTTTTGCTTGAGCTGTTAAACTCCCTTTCCAAGCACACAAGCTCTGATACCAATTGTTAGTAATAACTGAGAGGGGTGAGGGGGGGGGGGGGGGGGGGGGGGGGGGGGGGGGGGGG
>MU227470.1:16522-43668 GCA_018584345.1 Thuja plicata | reverse complement strand
GATGTATGCAATCTCTAATTGCTGATGACAGATCCAATAAAGCTTCCTATGTATGAGTAATCATCTTTCCATGATTGAATAATACCTTTTTCTGCTCGTCGGTAGCCTCTGTGTGTTCTTGACAACTAATATGATCTTTTTCTGTACTTTGCATGAATTCTGCCTTTTGCTCCTTAGGTGCTCTTCGTGGCTATAAAAAATAATGAATTCATAACTCACAATTGATTAGAACATCCATTTATACTAAATTTTAGCTCAATTCTTGATTCACGCTTCGCAAGTTAACTCTAGATCCAAGGTTTACAACTTGACCTTGATCTTTAGTTAGATATGTTTTAGATTTGTAAGGATGCTTTAAAACATTTACATAAAGCTTGCTTGACCCTCAAGTTATGATTTAAAACAAATTAAAACTCTATAAATAGAATTACAGTGCTTTATCTGACATGTAAAACTCAGATCCACTATTTGCGAGTTCTCTAACTGACTGTCGGTTCTGATGGTCAGTTTTCTTTGCCGTCGGTGTTCCTTTCTTGAACTGGTCGTCGAGTATGCCTTTTCTACTCCGTCGGTTTTGTTCTCAAAACTGTATCGTCGGTGATGATCTCCATATTATGTTATTGACCCGTCGGTGATGTCCTGTTCACTTCGTCGGTGCAACACTTGTCAGTGTTCGTCGGTCAATTCCATACTTAGCATTTTCTCGTAACCTTTTATTCTGTCGGGTATGCTCGTTGTCCGCCGGTTATGCTTGTAGTCCGCCGGTAATGCTTGTACTGATGATCTCTGTCAATGTTTTTCACTAAGTGTACTAATGACAAAATTAATGTCATCAAATTAGGGCTTAGAAAGCTTTAGGGGTTTCAAAAATTAGAAAGTTTCTGCAAATTTTTTTTCCCAAAAATAGATTTTTTTTTAAAATAGTAACTTTCCAAAAATGGAAATGTTTCAAAATATTTTTCACATTCATTTTGCTTCAAAAGCTGATTAAAATTTTCCCAAATCCAAATCCATACAAGAAGGAAAATTTGGAGACCCTGTAATGCCCTTGAGAAAAGAAACCCTCATATCTTGAGAAGGGTTTTGGTAAATCCACACTTTGATACCATGTTGGAGTTATGGAGCTTTGATACCACGTTAAAGTTATGGAACACAAGCACCTCCAGGATCAACAACAAAATAAAAACACCTTTCACAAGGAGAACAACAAGAAAAGAATTGCTACAATTCTCAAGAAGCAAAGATTATAAGATTACATGATCGCAAGATGAATTACAATGATTACAATGTAATGCTTTCATAGAAAAACACATCTCTAAAATTAGAGAAGAAAGTTAAAAGGCTAAGATATGCAAATTAGTGCATGATATGCATAAAATGCAAACTAGAGCTGAAAAAGTAAATTACAACCTAACTAGACTAAACTAAACTAAATTAGTATCAACCAAGTGAACTTAAGCTAGGTATGCATGTGCAAACATGTGCTCAAATTATACATGTGAATATGCATGATAATTTTCTTTGAGCACGTGCACAATTAATTATACAACAATACCAAATGTGCCTAATGCAACAAAATTGTGTATGCGCAACATAAATGCATGCTCTAACTCACTATTACCATGTGTTACATACTTTTTCTATGTAGAATGATTGTAAATGCACGATTCTAGTTGCATACTATCTTTGATCACATTTCCTTCACATGAACAATTTCATGATACATATATTGTGGAGTACACTTGTTATTTGCTTATACCTTCAATTATATATCATATGATGAAGATATAGTTGCATTACCTACTCATAAAATTATTAAGTCTTGTGTTGATCATCTGTCTACACGTAATGATTATTATGCATTATAATTTATCCACGTTCTTTTGATATTCTAACTTCTTATATGCATAATGATCATTATTTGATACCTTGTGTCAATGCTATAGACATTCATGAGATGTTTTTACATGTAGATACCTCCCATGATGATAGTATACATATTTATTATATTTTATTAGTCTCACATGCTGGTATAAGTCATGTTTCATTATCTTTTATATTGAATGGTGATATTATGAACCTTAGTCAAGAGTTATTATATGATGATTTTGATTTTTATGGAAGCCTCCCTTTGAGTGAAATCTTTTCTAGTTGTTAATAATGAATATTTAGATTATGAATTGTTCCTTGTTAGCAAGTTTATATTATACTTGAGTGGTAAGTCTTTATAATAGTTCAATGCATCTTGTTTACTTTATTATTTCTTCACAAGTTGGAATCATGCTTTCATTAACTATTTCTATAGTGCTTGTTCACATTAGGAGAATATGGACTTAGTAATTTTTCTCATGATTTATCTTTCAATTCTTATTCACCTATAATCCACATGGCTTATACATATACTAAATTAAATTTTCATCATACATATAGATATTCTATGTATAGAGGCATCACAATTGAACCATGAAATTCAAGAACTTAGGAGACGATGAAAGATACACACTAAGAACACTCAACCCACAACTCCCTCACTTGATAACATACATCATGTAGAAATAAACAATGTATTTCAAGAAGTTAGTCTTACTTACCATAATGCACAAAATATTGAGGTTATACATGACATACAGGATTGTCGCTTTCCTTTGTTGGCTTTATGTTCACATATTGCTTGTTTGAATGTGGATAATGCACATACACCTTTAGTAATGCATGTTGAGACAAGTGAATTTAATATGTTGTATTGTTCATCTCACTCCTTCCTTGTGATTTGGATCATTTCTACTTTGGCATTTTTCTTATGCCATATAAACCTTGTGATTTCACTTGCTCATTCTTCCATTTACCTTTTGTAAACTTACATTTTAGTTTTTTTTGTTTATTCCTTATTTGTTGTGTTTTTCACACTCATGTCACATTGTATTCTTGTTTCATTCTTATCTTCCCTACTTGGGCATTTTATTTTCATTTTTGTTTTCTTGGCATATTTCAACTTATGAACTTGTTTATGTCCTATTTGTGCTTATTCTTCACTTTTGAATTTGACTTTATTTTCCAGTTGGGTTGAATGTTTACCTATTACTTTCCTATTTTTCCTTTAACATCCTTACGCTTGTTAATCTTTTGTTTATTCGTGACTTTATGGCCCTTACCTTACCATTTTGATTTCTCATGTTGCTTTATTATCTCTCATCATACATGGCATATCATATATTCCCATGCATAATATGATGCTTTGCTAATGTCTTCCCATATTTATAACTATGCCCATGTTTAAGAATTTTACCATAATATAATAGCTATACTTTATCCTTTGACCAATGGGTATTTGCTATGATCCTACATTGCCATACCATACTTTTAGAGTTACCACATTCCCATGCATAATATCATGCTTTGCTAATGTCTTCCCATATTTATAACTATGCCCATGTTTAAGAATTTTATTATAATATAATAGCTATACTTTATCCTTTGACCAATGGTTATTTGCTATGATCCTACATTGCCATACCATACTTTTATAGCTTACATATTGAGCCTACATTATCTATCATACTTTTAGAGTTACCACATTGTATTGGGGGAGTCATGCCTCTTCCCCTTATTTTCCTATGCTTTCATTACTATAACTTTATATCAAGGGAATTTCGTTTTACTCCCTTAAATCTCATGTCATTGTCCCTATATATTTACACTACAAGTGTCATGCCTTCCCCCTTACATCTTATGTTGTCAATGCAAAACCTTTACATCAAGGACATCATGCTTTCCCTATTACATTCCTTAACTCAATTTTCACATTAAAGGTAATGTGTTTAATATTTGCATTTTACTTTCCATATCTTTTGTACTTATGCCTACATTTGGGGCATCACTCTCTCCCATAATAAATAGCATTAAATTTCATTCTTATTGATATTTGCACATTTATTAGCATATTATCCATAATCAATGAATCACATAAAATCATTAGCTCATTCAAAGTCATCTTATACTATTGTTTGAGTGGTTATATGGTATTTATGATCCTTTCCCATTACTCATATTTAATTCCTATCACATAATTGTATAATTGACAAGTACATTATGAAAAGGAATACATAATGTTGTCATAATGTGCTAATGCTGGTATGATCATATCCAAAATTCACTTAAAACTAAACAAATATTTTTCATACATATATAATTTCTATATTATAATATATAACATGTATCCATAAATAAATAGTTCGGATAAATATTACCTATGAAAAGCTATAAAACTCAGTGCTTTTTGAAGCACAATAAGGGAAGAGTACCAGTAGTCGCCTAGGCTAACTTCGCACACCTAGAACTCCTAAACCGTAATTTAGATTTTGCCGATTTTATCAGTGTACCTCCGTAAGTGAGTGAAGTGCTTAAAGCTAAGGTTTCAACTTTTGGGTATTCACGGATCTCTCTATAGGGATCGTGGAGCGCAAAGTGGTCCAAAAGTGTCATTTCAAAATGCTCGCTCGATACTCGCTATGTTCTTACACCAATAGCCGTTTTACTCAAAAATGCCAGTACTTGTGGCCAAATGTCATGGTAGTCGTTACAAAAATTTCCAATAGTGGTGCACAAATGGACCAATTACCAACCAAAAAAGATAAAAAATGATCGGCTATTAGTACATGTGTAATCAACTATTGATACATGTATTTTTCATTTTTAGTAATTAGAAGTATCTATGACAAAAACATTACAGTTATTGAACCCCTATATTAATTAGGTCTTTAACCTACCTAGCGGAAAAGAGATGTCCTGGAATTTTGGTTGGCCGAATCCATGCCCATCAAATTCAAACGTTGTAAACAACCCATGACGGATAAAGGCAAACAGAGGACAACTACAACCTTCCTTTACCGAGCAGCCAACGTGTGAGTTTCAGAGCTGCGAATGGCCGCACTGTACGAGAGCTGCACGGCTCTTTTTACTCCACAAATTTATTCTGACCAAAAGTCGAGCCCCAAATGTCGTCAGTTTTTCTTTTTCTTTTACTTTTGAAGAAGAGCGAGCCAGCTCATTCTTTCTTTCAAAATGATTCCCGTTTAGCTATCATATTATATTACCACTGGGTCTCATGCCGCCTGTTTTAATGGCCACCGCTCAACTTTTTAGCAAATTTAAATTATGCCTTGTGAGGAAATTTGTGATAGCATACCTACTTGCTCAGGCAAAAACACCAAATATTTGTGCTCACTGTAAATCACGGATAGATTTCAAGTTTTAAATAAAAATACCAGCAAGTTGACTGCAACTAGCCTGCGACTTGAGCACTCACTGTTATTAAAAATGATAACATATAAACTTTCACGTAAAGAGAGAAAGCGAGCACGATTGATTCTCCTCTTCAGGACTCTAACTTTATCTCAATTTGACACAGACCTAACAGAATCAAAAGGAGCCTCTGGTTTTTCAATGCTAAAGTAAGAATAAAAATGATAATTTGCATTTCCTTTAAAGAAGCAGGTGCTCAATTTCGCATTTTGCTTTCTGGGGCTCCACGAAACGAAGCAAAAAAATCATTTGGACAAACCAAAGTCACCGACCTGATGAATTCAATAGAGGGCGGTGTGGGACCTGTGACACCATTACAGCGGCGCCTTTTGCTTTTCATATTCTGCAAAATGGGAGCTTGCATGTCGCCCTTTCCTCAGTCTTCTACTGGCATTCCCTGCGAGCATAAAAACCCCAACCCTACCACATTATTTGAGAGTGTTATTTCACAAACCTTAGAAACAGAGCAAAGGATCAAGATTTTACCATGGTGTTGGCACAGATCTGGTCTGTATTGGGGCTCCTAACTGTGTTGCAGAATGTATTGCCCTATCGCCTGGTGCGGCTTCTTCACGGATGGTGGGAAGGGTTGAAGGATTTCTACAGCCCTAATTCGTATGTGGAGATCCCTGAATTCAACGGCTACTGCGGGGTGGACATGAATGAACTGTACAGGAGCGTGCAGATATACCTTAACAGTCTCCACGCGGCCGCCCACTCGCGCAGAGTGAGCGTGAGCAGGGCCAAAAATTCGAGCCATCTGTCCTACACATTGGCGCCAGATCAGACAATGGAAGACACTTTCGCCGGCGCTCGGCTCTGGTGGACTCACAATGTCGATCCCGTCCCGGATTCCCTGGATGAAAGGCGCAGCTTTACGCTCAAAATGAAGAAACCGGACCGGACACGGATTCTCGGGGATTACCTGGAGCATGTTGCGTACTGTGCAGAGGAGTACGACAGCCGGAGCAGAGATCGGAAACTTTACACAAACAACGGCCACGGATCTCACGACTGCGGTTGGACCGCCGTTCCGTTCCGTCATCCGGCGACATTTTCGACGCTTGCGTTGGACCCTGAGCTCATGGACGCCATTAAAGCCGACCTCGACAGCTTTGCGCAGGGGAAGGAGTTTTATCACAGAGTCGGACGGGCGTGGAAACGGGGTTACCTTCTGCACGGCCCGCCGGGAACGGGAAAGTCGAGCCTCATCGCCGCCATGGCCAATTACCTGCATTACGATGTCTATGATCTGGAGCTCACAAAGGTCACCGACAATTCGGAGCTTCGAGCGCTTCTTATTCAGACTACTAATAAATCGATCATTGTCATTGAAGACATCGACTGCTCGCTGGATCTGACTGACCGGCTGTCCAAATTTCCCGCCGGTGCGCCGAGAAGGATGGAAAGTACCAAATCTGTTGAACATTCGGAGACCGACGACAGCCGTGTGACTTTATCAGGGCTCCTGAATTTTACCGACGGACTCTGGTCTTGCTGTGGTGAGGAAAGGATCATTGTATTTACAACAAATCACAAGGACAATGTAGATCCTGCTTTGATCAGATCCGGCAGAATGGACATGCATATTCTGCTCTCAAATTGTGGCTTCCCTGCCTTCAAATGCCTGGCTTTTAACTATTTGGGAATTGAAGAACACAACCTATTTCCTGTTATTGAACAGAGCATACAAGCAGGGGGTGCCCTCACGCCGGCTGAGATAAGCGAGATTCTGATAAAGCACAAGCATCAGGATCCTTTTCTGGCGCTCAAGGCCGTGGTTTCTGCTCTGCATCTCAGTATTGTAAGAGAATGCGAGGATTTTGAGGAGCCCTTTGAAGAAGAGGAGGCGCCTTTAAATAAAGGGGAAGAACAGAATGCAGATGTTGCCAATGGAGACATTGTGGATGTCTTTGTTAATGACCGTCAGGGAGACCATCCTCGCGCAGTTAGGAATCCCAAAACCCTAACCTGGCAGAGAAAGGTGCGTTATCTTATCAGGACGAAGAAAATGTCTGAACAGCGCCGCTTAAATCATTTACTCTGAGATTAGGGCAAAGCAATCAGTTGGAGGTGAGATCGATGATCTTTAGCCTTTGGTTTTAACATTGTCGCCTCATAGGAAAGCCATTGGATGATGAAACCTGGTACCTTTGCGGCTTCAAATTCTCTGCTCAACAAGTTCATAGCCGCTTTCATATCATTCAATGCATGAATGGCATTCATCTATTCCAAATTCTTTGTAACAAATCTGCTCAATTCTATACCTCAGATTTTTACCATAACCTCGCCTAATTTTCTATATTTCTTAGAATCCCGTAGAACATGTCCACTAAGCTGCCCGGATCTCTCACAAATTATTTGAAATTTGCATCTGACATTCTTTCGGCTGAAAAACAGTGAAAAATAGTTTCCTTGTTAATCTTTTAGGAATCATAAAATAAAGAAAATACTTTCGTGATGTAAAAATTATGCGCACAACCAAATTCAGAAAAAGCTTTATTATCTAAATAAAGTCTGGTTTGAGAGCTCTTTAACAATGTGAAAGATTTCATTGCATCAAGTTAAACCTATTTCTCTTCTTATTAACTTTTGTATTGCTAATTGTAATAGCAAAGAACCTAATTAAAAAAATTACACCAATGATAGTTAGAGAATGATAAATTGGATAACTCTTTTTTTAATAAAGATGATGTAATGTTCTTTTATAAGCAAGGTAATAAATGCAATAACATGATAATCATAAATGAAAATGGCGAATCTATATTTGAGTTGAGAATGCTTAAAGTTTGTTGCTACTTGTATAACTACTTTAGATTGGAATGGATTGGAAGGTGATTACTAGAAAGATCATCATCCCTTATGAATGATAGAAGATGTTATTTATATAGGATCATGACATTAAATTTTGATAAAGGGTCAACACACAATGATCAAATAAAAATAAAGTATCAAGACCAAATTTCAAAGTGAAACACTGACACTTTAAGTGACCACAATTTTGAGATATTTTGTCAAGACTAAGGAGATCTCTGCAAGGTGCCCCAGTCCTTCCAAAATCATCTCTCTAAACTTAGGGAAACACAGTTGTTGAGACCTGTGACATATCATCTGGTCCTAATTTTTGTATTTGATTATGTTGTAGGACTAATGATGAAGTTTTAATGTATCATAGAGCATAAACATGCTTAAAATGATCTAGGGGAAACCACACTAACATAGTTGCCGAACAGAGTGTGAAATTGTTAAGTATACAATTTGTGTCACTATATATTCTAGAATCATTCAACTTGGATACTAAAAGTAAATTCCTCACAATTCTTGAAATATGCAAAACAATATCAAGAGGTTTAATCCTCCTATCCCTACAACACAACTTTACCTTTCTCTTACCAACAATCTTCTTCATGTTGTTATCACAAAGGAAAACATCTCCCCCATAATATGTTTTATCTTTAGCAAACCACTCATTCTGAGGATTCATGTTGTAGGAGCGACCTAAATCAATGAGCTAGGCATTATTACTAATAATGTTAGCTGAAATAAGCAAAGCATCCAAGTCATCAACAAATTAATTTTCTATGGAAGAATCAACATTATTTTTATTATCCTTGGACTCCTTCCCATGCCCTCTTTTAATACAATTCCAACACTTCACTCTTCTCTTCTTGGGGCTATTAAAGCATCCTTTAGACTTTCCCTCTTTTTATGCCCTTTAGTCCCCTTCTCTTTGGACCTACCTTGCACATCTAAGGCATCTTGGGAACCAACATTCATAGAATTTCTCCCTGTATGTTTTGAAAGAAGTATTGCAATAATGTTGTCCATATTTGGCTCTGCATTACCACTACTAATGGCAACAATTATATTTTCCCAAGATTTGGGAAAAGAGCAAAGAAATAAGATACACCCATCTTCATCTTTTAACTAAACATCTATTGATGCAAGATAACTTACAACTAAGCTAAATGCATCTAAAATACTTGCAATTGAATCACCATCATTCATCTTTGAAGAATAAAACTATATTTTGAGATATATAATTTATTGGACAAACTTTTAATTTGATAAGTATCACCTATCCTCCTCCACAACTTCTATGCAGATTCTATGTGGAGACATTGAAGAGGACAACATATCTCACGTGTCTTCTTATCAAGCTTCTTCCAACCTTTATTAGATATTATCGATGGCTTGGTTTCTTCTAAAACTGGCAACGACTAATTTCTCACTTATACTAGATCTTCATCTTCAATTTCCACATCTTTAACTAGTCAAATGAATTTCTCAATATATTGTCAAGAAGTAGAGACCATGGTTCAAAAATCCTACTCACAAATTTATAAAAGATCACAAAACAAAAGCTAACAATGCAAAAAAATAACCTTCAACACTTAAAGAGAAAGGTCTCCAACTATTAAAGTTGTAATACCAAATCTTAAAAATAAGGTGAAGACTTGTGCAAGTGATCACAAATATGAAAATAAATGACCAAATTAATTATTTTTTACACATGCAAAACTTCTAAGAAAATTAGCAAACCATAGGAGACACCAAATTTATGTGGAGAAACCCCTTCGAGAGAAAAATCCATACGAGAAAGAGAGAAAGCACATTAGTAATCTTCGACGAAGATATGTACCATAATACACTTCACTACTTTTCTCTAATCAACCTGGAAAATTATATTATTAATCTTCAATGAAGACATCTGTCATAATGAACATAACTATTATTCTTTGATCAACTTGGCAACACCTTGTTACTTGCAAGAACTTAACATAACACTACCATCTCATGGCTCCAAGTTATAGAAACTTGTGAGAGAGAAAATCACTTTGGTACATTGAAACAAGAGACAAGAAATTATGCTTTCACAAATCATGCCTAGGATAATGGAAAGCCAATAAACATGTTAATAACATAATATAATTTACATGGCTCCAATATGGGTGCCTATCCCATAAACACTCAACTCTTCAACTTCCAAGATATTGCATAACTCCCCAACAACTTCATTTATTATTTGTGGAGCCTATGTTCAATGTGTCATTCTTAGATCACAAATTTAGTGATTTCCTAGGCATTTCCCTTGTACTTGCTTGCAAAACACATGGGAGATGGTTTTGAGCATTAAAAGATGAAAACCTTGACAAGAAGACATGGCCACTGCATGTAGTTGTAACAAATCATCGATTTCTGAGGCAATTGTACAAGTTTGCATGTTTCCCTTATTTGGAAATTTACAGAAGGATATATGGAAATTGAGTTTTTATATATAGAGAAGATAGCCTTTGGGCTAGAGATAGGCATAGCAGGAAGAAGAATAATGTAACAAAACATGAGGGTTCATAGCTATAAACTAGGTATTACATTATTTTAGTGTAATATCTAGATTTGTCTCAAATTGTAATGGTACATGTAACCATTATAGATTAAGAAATTAAGTGCATATTCAACCTTGATTGAGTTCCTCCATGTGCATGGTATACATTTCTAGATGTGCTTCAAATTAGTTGCTCAACTAGATGATTGCAAAATCTTGCAAAGCTTTTAGTGTATTTTCTTAATAATGTACACCTTTTAATTATTTTTTGAATGTAATATAAATCCTAGCTTGCTTGTACATCTTGATAGGCATAGTCTTTTATGATATCCTGATTAATATATCATCTTGGTTTCAATTATTATATTTTTTTTGATGAATTCAAATAATTTTTTTAACTAGAAAAATTCACAATTTTGCTATTGATTTTTTCTCCCCGTTGTCTTCTACACACTCACAATACATTTTAACATCTTCTAAATTTTAATATTCGTTTTAGTGTGTTCCAACTACCATTTGTGTTCATGTCCATATCATCAATGGGGCTATCTTAAAATACCTTCATTGATGGTAATGCGACATATTACCTACTCTAATAAAGTGTTAAACCTTGAATATTGCAAATTTGGGAGATGTACATGAAGTGAAAACCCAAAGAGTGTTGTACTATGTCGTGTACTATGTTATGATTTTGTGGCTATATCTAATATAACACCTTAGGAAAATCACCCTTGGTCTTGTAGAGACACTGTGAAGGCCTTACCCACCTCAAAAATTGGTGCTTATCTACCCAACTTGAATATAGTTATTTGGTGATCTTCCTAGGTTTGACACCCTTGAAACTTGGGAGACTATTAAACCTTAGAGATTTGGGTACCACAACTCTGAACACCAACAAATCCTACATCAAATTGCCTCTTTACAATTTATGATGTAGACAATATACCCTTTTGTGGTGATACGAACTAGAGTAGCTTGATAATCATGTAAAGCTTGAGCGTCTTGATGATATAGAGACCTCTCTTCTTGATCATTCTCATCTTATTGAGATCACATATCCATCTTAGTGCATAAAAATGCTATGAAAATAATAAGTATTAAGCAACTAAAACCTATTCTAACATAATATGCATACCTCAAATGATATGGAGAAACATGTAAATATGAAGAAATGAAGTAAGAAACAAGATTAAACTATTTCAACATAAACATGCAAACCTCCAAATGAAATGATAAAGTGTAAATAATGTTGTTGTAGAGGGTATGTGGTTTCTCATAATCCCGCAACATAACAATGTATGAAAGATGATTGTTTGAAATGGGGAGGAAAGCTCCCAATCTATAGGATTTTGAGGGAAATGAGCGCTTGGGATTCAAAGTTGGATGAAGGGTTAAGATTGCACAAGATCAATGATGTGGTCATGAGGTAGAGGGCAAGTGGATTAGAGTTTGACCATTCAAAGGGGGAGAGTTGCTCACACATGTGTGAGCAACCCTTGATAGTGATTGGTCAATGACAAGGTGTAAGAGGGTTAGAAGACCAAGGTTTCTCACATATGTGTGATCAACTTTGGAAAGTGATGACTCAATGACCCAAGTCAAAAGGTGTAAGAGGGTGAGATTACCAAAGTTGCTCACACATGTATGAGCAACTTTGGTTCACATGTGAAGGGACCAAACAAAGGTGTAAGGGTGTGTAAGGCTTCATAAGAGAGTGTGTAAGAGTCATATGTGACTTGGGTTTGCTAATCCATTGATTAATATTGTGCAAATGATTAGGGAGTGATTAGGTGAGAGATTAAGATTAATTAATGGGCAAGTGGGTTGGTTTGGTTAGAAGGATGGGTTAGGTTAGGGAAGTGAGGTTAGGTGAGGGTTAAAGTTATGAGTCACGTGCTCAAATAGAATTAAATGCAATATTTAATTCCAAGTGGGAGAAAATAAATTATTTAAGTAAACAAGGTCATTTACTTAATTAAATAGAGGGTTAAGATGCAAGTGGGAATGAGATAGGATAATATTAAATAAATGTAAATTTATTTAATCAAGGATTGGGGATAAAGAGGAATCTAATTAAATATTTTGTAAAATTTATTTAATTAAAGGTAGGACACAAGATTAATAAATAAATATTTAATTTGGCTAGAATAAGGGTAATGGATATATTTTGGTGTCTACACCATCTTCTATTGCTTCATCAAAGTTTAGAGTTATTTATTTGATATCTTCCAATTATTCTTTAGATTTACCTTTGTTGGATGGTTTCTTGACAATTACTTTAAACTTGTTTGGGGATCGTCTCATATTTCAAATTTGGAGGACACATCTGAGCCCAATTATCTCTCCTATTTGATGACAAATCCATTATATTTGTTGTCTCGTCATAATTGTCTTTAAATAGATTGTTCATCATCAATTACCACTCAATCTTGGTTTGCCACCTTCTTTGTTGATTGAACATGTACCTAATTTGATTGTAACATTTTCTTCTATGGACATGTCAACACATGAGCAAATTTTAGAGAGATCATCATTGTACATCTTGATATTTCTTCATATTAATTCCTATTGAAGGTAATGAGAAGCCTTCAAAAATCTATACTTGGTTTTGATTCTTCCCAAAGGGAGGAATATTATTTGCAAACATTGGATTATTTTTTTTCTTCAAGCATCTACCTTTACTACATGATATTGCACGTTGTGGGGGGCTACACAGTCTCTCCTTTTCCCTTTTAAATGAGAGTATCCTTGATTGTGTATTGATGATAGAATTAGTTAGTCCTTATGGGGTCATATTAGTCATCATTCATTCTTCTTTCATTTTCTTATTTTCTCTCTTTTGAAGACAATTTTGTTCCCACTGCCCATTTTCTCAAATTTTGTCATATTGTGAAAAAATTACATTTTTAAATGATTACTGAACATTTCCTAATGGCCGGGACCCATCATCCTTGCATTGTCTATGAATCTTTATATACATGTATTTATTTACTTATTTATCGCGCGGAAGGTAATATTAGGTTTTGTAGGTGATATTATATGCTTCTTCGTTGTTATTTATACATATGCATCATTATTAAACTCACATATGATTTTGCCCAAAAGAGAATTACTTATTTCTTAACAAGCTCCTCAATAATAGCCCTAGATCCTACTCTTATTTAGACACATTCACATCACAGTGAGACAAGCAAATTCATGTTATTACATTTCAAAAAACTTAAACCACAAATTAAGTTTAACTCCACACCCTAAATTGGTTCCTATAAACACAAATTCAAACTAAAACATATTCTAATTATTTTTTATTTTTAATATGATCATTAAACAAGAACTAATTTTCTAATGACACATTAAACTAATTTCTAACATCCACTAATATTATTTTAACAAAGGTTTAACAATATCAATTATCAATTTAAACTCTAAACTTTGAAGTTTATATTCATTAGAATATATCAAACTTACTAGTCGACATATTTAATATTTTCCAATTGATAAAATCAATTCTAAAATGTACTCAATTTATGATTTGTTTTTTGGAGATATAGACCTGCGAGCAAGGCTACCCAGCAGAGGCATGAACCCTGCGAGCATACCAACCCAGCGAGGGCCACCACGAAATTTTTGCTACCCAATACAGGAGCACAAGCCTTAGACTGACCTTTTTGGCTAAGAGCCAATGACTAAGCGGTATCCAATCTAAATTTTGAATTTTATATTCATTAGAATATATCAAACTTACTTACTAGTTGACATAATAAGATTTTCCAACTGATAAAATCAATTCTAAAATGTACTCAATTTAGGATTTTTTTTTGGAGGTATAGACCTGCGAGCAAGGCTGCCTAACAGAGCCATGAACCCTACGAGCAAACCAACCCAGTGAGGGACACCATGAAATTTGCTACCCGATACGGGAGCATGAGCCTTACGCTGACCTCTTTGGCTAAGAGCCAAGGACTAAGGGGTATCCATTTTGCCAAATTCGCCCAGCACGGTCTCATCTCTTATGATGTCGGAGCCTTGCACTCAACAAGACTCGATCTATGGCAGACTCATTTAGAACCATTTAACTTCACCATTAGACCAAGGGCCCAATGACTCTAATTTTTATTTTAAAGCCCAATGATAAAGGGAAGGGCAGCCGAGCAGGCAAACATATAAATTTGAATAGTATATGAAAAACATGGGAAGGCCAGCCGAGCAAACAACCATATAAATCTGAATAGTATATGAAAAACATGGAAACTAATAATAAGCATATTCCAAGTAGTGCCCACTCTCGAAGATTCAAAATGTCTCAATTAAAACCCTGCACATCCAGCTCTTAAAACCATTAAAGCTGGAACGTGGCAATATATAACTTGTAAATGGCTATAATACTCATAAAAAGTACAACATGCGATGTTAAACAAAATTCAAATGGAACGAAATTCCATTGTTTATTGATTTGTAATCCTTAATAAAAGTTCTTGGATTTCTGAATCATCCAACTCTCCTAAGTGGGTCTTCCACCCAATACAAACAGCCCACCACTGCTTGCGTGGACATCACTGCAAACCCACCTCCAACTTACTGAACTCCATTAAAATTTGCTACAGTAGACAATTCCATCAAAAACTTGCTACAGTAGACAATTTCATCAAAGTACCTGCAATTATTCGTCGTCTTCCTCTGATGAGCATGACGAATCTTCTTCAGAAGATACACTTTCACTCTCGCTCTTGCTTTTCACAGACGCCCCTGCATCCACAGCCGAGCCAGCAATATTCTCTTCAAGAGCAGCAACAACAGCCCTAATTGCAGAATCAGGATCAGATTTATTCTGAATTAGAATCTCACAAATATCTGCAGGTGTCAGGCACCCACCAGACTGCATCTTCTCTTCCACAGTCGCAAACAGCTTGTGATCCTCCATATACAAGTAATTAAAAGCCAGCTGCTTGAAAGCAGGAAACCCACAAAAAGACAGAAGAATATGCATATCCATTCGACCACTTCTCAACAACGCAGGATCGAGTCTCTCCTTGTGATTAGTCGTAAAAATCATGATCCTCTCTTCGCCACAGCTGGACCAGAGCCCATCTGCAAAATTAAGCAAACCAGACAGAGTAATGGTCGAAACACCCGGTCGAACATGTTTCGACTCGTCGTTCTCAGGGGGCCTCCTGGACATTGCCTTGGGTGACAAATTCGCAGCACAGTCGATGTCCTCAATGACGATGACAGATTTGCTGGAAGTCGCAAGCAGAAGCTCACGCAGACAGGAATTGTCGAATACCTTGGTGAGCTCCAGATCATAAACATCATAGTTCATGTAATTGGCAATGGCGGCGATGAGGCTTGATTTTCCCGTACCAGGGGGACCGTACAGAAGATATCCCCTTTTCCATGCCCGCCCTGTTCTGCGGTAAAAATCCCTGCTTTTCTGAAAACAGTCGAGATCGTTCTGAATCTTGGTCTTTAACAGGGGATCGAGGGCCAGAGTTTCGAACGTGGATGGATGCTTGAACGCCACTGAACTCCATCTTGCACGACTTTCGTTATTGCTGAAGAGCTTCCTCTCCTGGCTGCGCCTCTGCACATCCTCTGCATATTTCGAAATGTGGTCGATATATGGTGCTAAAATCTTTGCTCTGTCTTTGTTCAGGACTTTTAGGACATATTTTCTCTCTGTACTTCTGCCGCCTCTGTCTCTGCCGCCGCCCCCTTGTTTTTCCTCTGTCTTGAGCTGGTGCGTCCACCATATTTGGTTTCCTTGGAATTCGTCTTTGATGGTGTGTTCAGATGGGAGATTGAAGGCCGGCTTGTTGTTTCGGTTGGGGCGAGTCATGGAGACTCTTGGGGAATTTGCTGTTGCTTCAAGGCTGCTCAAATACATTCCCACGGAATAGTATATCTCGTTGGAAGTTCCCATGGAGGATTCTTCGAATTCGGGGATTTCTATGTGAGCGTATGCGCCCAGATTGTCTCGGTAGAGCTTCCAGAGCTTGTAGAGTTGGTGAAGATAGCCTGGGAGGGCGTTGGATTGGAGGGACATGAGACCCATCATCGACCACAGCATTGTTCTGTCAGGCTCCATCTCTGCCCAAACAGACTCGATCAGGGTATGGGCGCTTGTTTGTGCGTTTAAACCTATATATTTGCTAAAGATTTTATTTTGCATAATGGGCTCTTACATCATCCACTTATTATTATCATTTAATTTTGGTACAAGGGTTTTGCTTTTCTAATTTGAGAGGGGTCGGGGTCATTTTTCACACAAAATTGCTTCTGGTTTTATTGGTGAAGTTGAATAGTTCTAAAGTAGTCTACCGGGAATCAAGTCTTGTTGAGTGCAAAGGCTTCGACATCATAAGAGATGAGATCAGGATTGTGCCTCGAGCAGATTTTAGCGGGAATGGATACCCCTCAGTCCTTGGCTCTTACGCTCGTCTTTCTTAATCTTTCTTCTCCTTAATCAAATTCCTAGACCGTGAATTCACGTCATATAAGTTATGAATGTTTTTGACAAGTATTCTAAAGCAGAGGTCTTATGAGGGAGGCTTAAACCCTATTTTTGAGGAAGAGTGTTTTTTAGAACACTCAAGGCAAGGGCTTTATGAGGGAAACTTGAACTCTATTTTTGAGGAAGAGTGTTTTTGAGAACACTCTAAGGCAGGGGTCTTATGAGGGAGGCTTAAACTCTATTTTTGGGGAAACAGATGGTCCTAAAAACAATTTTGTTTGGCTACAAGATTATTTGGAATCTTCTCCTTAAAAAATGGAGCTCCTACTTTTTAGCATTGCATATTTTAGCGGGTGAAAAAGGGATAGGGCTAGAAATTGCCCCACCAGCTTAAGAATGTTTTTTTGCCATGGTTGAACATTTAATTTAAGAATTTTCTTAAAAAAAGATTTAGAGGATAAATGAATTTCACCTTTTTTCATGCAGAAAATATGGAATAGAAAGGTATTGTATTCATGAGACCATCAACTTCCTTAAATATCCATGTTTTAATTTTTAAGGTGAATTAAATTACAAAATTCACAAGACCACCACCTTTAAAATACTCCTAAAAAGTACTAATTAGCTCAGACTTTATTTTTTAGAAAGTCCCTTCCATAAGACCCAAGCCTAATTTTGTAAGAGACATGGTATGCGACATAAAGAATTGAATTAAAGCACAACTGATTGATGCTCTTCCTTGTTTGAATATTATTACTGTCTATGCTTCTTTCTATTTCCTCACTTCAAAATAACTTCAATCTCTATTTTTTAAATCAAATGTTTGCTTATAGCTTCTGAATAACTTCAATTTTACTGTAATCTTTTTTCCCTCATCTGTATGGTATTTTTGATCTTTCAGCTCTTCTCATTTTGATGATGGATCATAGAGTATGATTCGAAACGTTGATGTAAAAACTTATACACAATCAAAACTAGAAACTACGTTATCTCCGATTGATATAATTTAATGAACTTCTGCACTTATGATCGATAAGAAGGAGATAGAAAGGGACTCCTAAATATCTGACTATGCTTGATGAATCCTCATATGTTGTTTTAATCTTTCTGTAAAGCCTCTAAATTCTATTATGGAAACAAGGCACTTACTGCACCAGAATGTTTGTAAGAGGGAATTACTCAAACGCTCCATTCTGCAATGAGATTCCTCCAGCAGATAGTTAATATATAACATCTGCTATTTCGCATCCCTACTAAATCTCTTCAAAAACAAAAAGTTCTCTCAAAATATTCCCATATTCAGCTGAATCAGTCATTTGTTTCCACTATAAACAGATAGCCATTTGCTTCCACTATCCCGCATTATTGTTGCAATGCTCTTCCATAACACGTTCAAAGCAATAATTTTATTGCCTCTAACGTGTAGACAAAGACTTTATATTCAAAATCTTTATTTTCAATGGATCATGACTTTTAGGAAGCTAATAATAGTATATTAATACTTATGATTAGTATTTTTATTCTTACAAGATTTAATAATTATGATTGCATTCATACTTTTTAATGTAATAAATAAATATTTCAATAATATTTATTATTATTTATTTTATAATTTAGTAGAACAAATTAAGAAATATTATAAATATAAATTATATATTATGCTTGTATTTAATTAATATTATATATAATATTTATATCTAATAATGCATAATTTAAAATATATAATAATAAATATAAAAAATAAATATTTAGAAACTATATATTTATTTTTGTTATTATTATATGTAAAAAATGTATTATATGTCAATTATATTAAATTGTATTTGTATTTAATAATATATAAAAGAAATATAAATAAATATTTAATATTTATTTAATATAAATAAAATATAATGTTCGATTAAATCTAAATTGTGTAGATGGCCTACTAATTATCATGGTTGATCATGTTATAAATATTTAATCAAAAATAAAAAATAAAATAAATGAAGATGCATATCAACTTATCTCGACGAACAAAAATGAATATAATTGTCAAGGAGAAAAGAAAACTCACTCTCTCTCTCTCTCTCTCTCTCTCTCTCTCTCTCTCTCTCTCTCTCTCTCTCTCCTGNTCTCTCTCTCTCTCTCTCTCTCTCTCTCTCTCTCTCTCTCTCTCTCTCTCTCTCTCTCTCATGTACGTACATCTTTCCCTTATCTCGATATCCTTGTTTATGTCTCAATCTTTTCCACAAATCCATCTTCCCATCTCATTATCTTTATCTTTCTTTTATTCTCTCTACATCTCTAGTATGTACCTTCAAAAGCACATTCACATGCAAGAAAAATTAATTAAATAGGCTTTAGATTCATGAGAAAACAATGCCAAACAAACAAAGAATTATAAACTTTTATTTTATAAGATAATTATTTAATTAAATAGATTTATATTAATCTTCTAGGTGGAGTTGACAAAATTTATGTTTTATAATTTATTAACTTATATTTTATAAGATAATTAAACTTAAGATTGCATATACATAAAAACAAAAGCAAAATGATTTTAAATAGATTTATATGAACATTGAGTGGAGTTAACTTGTGTTCTATAATTTATGAAGGGGATAATTATGAGATTTGATGTGGGAGCATCATAGCATCTTTCCCACCTATGCCAAATAAATGTATAAGAAAAAATTATTAAACTGAATATGAGATAATAAGGAACATAAAAATTTTGTCTTTCTTCATTGAGAAAAGAAAACATAATAAGAGTTGTAAATTAAAGTGTGTGTGTGTGTGTACTATTTTAAATTAAGCATCACAATATAATCTCATTTTTTATATCACCTAAAATAGAAACCAAGAGGGTAAAGATTATACCTATTGCCATGCTTAGTTAACAAATAATTATCACTGCATATCCAAATTTTTCTTTCTTGTTTCTTCACCATGTCCTTATACTTGTAACTACAAACATGACTACACAACTAGATGCACCACATAAGATTCATTAAAAGTTAGGTACATGATCATAAATATAATCTCATCAACATCTTATGTAGATGAACCATGCATATTATTAAGGAGGGAAATAATTTCTTATAAATATTAAAAGACTACCATAAGGGCTAGACCTAAGTCTCGAGGCTCATCACTGATAGCCTTGCCTATGTTCATGCCCAGAAACTTCGCAATTTGACCCTTTAATCTTGAACCATGTTTTATTGGTTCATCATAGTAAGGGTATTAAATACATCACATGTTTATTATTATATGTTTTAAATAAAATACATATAAGCAAGTACACAACTCTTTCTAGGGTAGAGTACCTAGACAATTTCATCGTTGGTTGTCACCCACTTGGTGAAGGAGGGATGAAGACTAGATTATATGGATCAAACACACATAGATCCCTTCAAAGATTGATCAAAATCCAACACATAGGTTCTGAATGTTATCAAACCACCATACTGATGTAAATCAATACATTTTGACTAAGCATGAGAAGTATTTAAAGCACCACTCAAAAGATGCATCACACTTTATAACGGATCATTACAAGGAAGATATATCTGACACTATTTAGAAACTATTTCTTTGATTTCCTATACAATATATAAGTGGCAGAACAATCTTGAATTATATCTATAAATGTAATGGTAAAGAAAATCTTATAGATATATATTCCATGCAAATAGATATCAAAAGATTAATTATAAATATCCACTGCAAATGCATATCACAAGCAAATAAATATCAGATTATTAAACTTATCTATTCAATACTAATGAATATCAAATAAATAACTATTGTAGTAAGAAATATCAACTAATTAACTATTCAATGTCAAGGAGTCGTCTATTACAAGCAAATGAAATGTGCATCAAACTTTAATTAAACTAATAAATATCAAGCACATTTATTGAACCATAAGCCATAAGTAGAACAAGCATAGATTGCAACTTCTTGCAAAATATTTAGGACACTGCAAATACCATATATTTATTTAAAATTTATTTCAACCATGCCTTTGGTCTATCGTATCTCCTTGAAGATGAAGCCCTATTAAAACTTGATTTAATGTTGGGGATGGAGTCTACTGTATTTTTGACACCTCTAATTATCTATAATCATAGTCTACAAATAGGTGCACATTAAGGCCCCATTTGTTTGGTGGAATTGGATTGGAATTGGGTGGGCCACTTCCGATTTTGCCCCAAATCCACCGTTTGTTTGCCAAAGATGCATATCCGATTTTGGCGGATGAAAACCGATTTTGCCCCAAAAATGGGTGGCACCATCTTCCCACCAAATAGATGGAATTTGAAATAAAAACCTGGTTTTTGGCTGATTTAACTCCATTTTATCTTTCTGTCAGGTCTGACGTCTTCCCATTTTTAAAATTTTAACCCCATTTTATATTTTCGTCGGGTCCGCGTCTTCCCATTTTGTTTTTGCGAGGGTTTGCCAAATCCATGCTGAAGATCCGAGGGTTTGCGTTGCGTGTTGAAAGATCCGAGGGTTTACGACTGGGTTTGCGACCGACTGTCATACATCTCTTTTGCAAATACATCACCGTTCTCTGCGCCTCACCGTTCTCTATGCCTCCATTTGAAAGGTTCATTCTTTGTGCCTCCATTTGAAAGGTAAGTTTATTTTTGGTAAAAGTTTGGGTGAATCTTTAATGTGGGTTGGCTCTGTTGCTTTTGGAATATTTGTGAAGAATAGGGTAAAAGAGTCATTTTGTTAAGTGTTGCAGTGGAGAGTATTTGATCGTGGACAGGTAACAAGGTTTGGGTAAGTTCGAATGTGGCTTTGGGATTTGAGATGTATCATTTCTTATGTTGTAGTGCACAAATTTAAAGCCAATATATAGCTGAAAAGAGGGTGTGATGGTCTTGCTAGAGTCTTCTACATACGAGTTCATCTCTTTCCCACTGCTCATGGTTCAATTTCAATCCCAATATTCTCTGAGTATAGCATGTGCAAATGAGATACGTCTGTACAAAAAGATGAAAAATCCCCTTTCTCGCTGCCATTTATCTCTGCTCAAAACTTACATCAAATCTAGACGCCCTACGCACACTGCCCATGAACAAATCCTCACCTGATTCCTTCATGTGGTGTTCTTGAGTATCGTGCCCTATCACCATTCACAATTTGACCTAGTTCCAAGTCCCATTTGCTTGGGCCCATTATGTTCCTTTTTTCTGGTTTCCATATTTGCAATTCACTCAAGTTTCTCTTAAAATGTTGAAAGAAAGTGTTTGGAAGGAATACCACATATCATAGGTATTGTGTTCTTCCATTTATAAAGTAAATTCTGAATGCTGCAGTCTATCAAAGTGTTTGCTGAAATGTCTATTTAGGAATCCATGATTGATTATAATTGAAGAACCTATAAGGGAAGAGGTAATCCAAAATTTCTGAGTAACTGTAATACTAATACTTGTTTTGAAAGATTGGGTAAGCGTCTGCAACTAAGGTGGCTTTTCCAATAGCCTACCATGGATTCTATTTTAGTTCTTTTTATAGGAAAACAGTAACACACACCCCACCATCAACTAAATTGGTAAAAATATACCATTAAGTTTAGATGCTACATTTAAGAAGCTTCTATTTCACAATGGGACTTGCTCAACATAGCCTATGTGAGTGTAATGATTGTATCATGGGAGCATGCCCCATTGGACTTGAACACAAACCACCATTACCACTTCACTTTGTAAGGCTTATAAATTGGTAGTACTGAGCATTGATTTGACTTTCCCCTGCATTGAATTGGGCCAAAATTAGATCATCCCCTAAAAATTATTGTGAATTTTCCCTTTCCAATAAAGATGAGATACTATGAGTTTCTCCTCAGTTTCAGACATGGAAGATCATGGGGAATATATAGAAGAACCTAGTTAAATAATAACTTGTCATCTTTTGACTTTTGGTATGCATCCTGAACTTTTTCAGTGGAACATTGCACTACATAAATGAGTCCTTCGGGCACTGGATAGTACATTGCCTACAAATTTTCTGTAATAAATTCTATTATAACTTGCTCTACCTCAAAAAACTTGTTGGGATAAATTCTATTTCTACTTCCCCTATGTGAAGGATCTAGGATCTAAAAGGAACATAAAATACTTCATTCTATTTTATTTTGAGTGTGAAAGTTGGTTGGTCAATTCCAAGATAATTGATATGAAAAATAAGTTCTTTTGGAAGGTGTTGCTTGCCACGCCAAACAACCCATCCAAATGCAGTGGTAATGGTGGTCTGTGTATAAATAATAGGGGATACTTGTAAATTTAGCAAAATAACATTTGACATACTTCCTAATTTTGATGGAGATGATTTCTCTTGAAATCGGTTGCTGTAAACTTGCCATAAATGCTATAAGCCCTGTATCTTGATTCTTGCATCTTAGAAGTCTAAATCCGAATTCAGATTATGTTCACTGAATAAAAAAGGTGCAATATCCTCTGGTCCATTATAACGTGATTAAAAAGGTACAATATCCTCTGGTCCATTATAACGAGAGTTTGAAGGTGCAATATCCTCTGGTCCAAATGGGTGAACTGGAAGCAATTCCAATGAATCAAAATAGAAGAACTGAAAGAGTGGGTGAAACTTCCAAAAATATGCTTTGACAACCTCCAATCCTACAATTCCATCAAACCTAGATGCCATTGGATTCAATACCCCTTCTAATCCACGAGGAAAACATTTTCATCAATAACATCTAACTTATAGTTAGTAGAAGATGCTTCATTAATGGTCCTTACTGCTTCAATTTCTTCTCATACTCTCATGCTTGATGAGAAATTGCATTTTAAAATAGATGTAATAGGATATAAATTCTTCATCACTGATGTATGCAAGGAGCTTGACAATCTGTATCTTCACTATCTTCATCGCTCAATTTTTCTACTGCAACCTTTTTTTAAAGATATTCTCACAAAATGTAGCAAGTAATCTGACACTTTTGCTTACTACAACTCCCTAATTGGAATTCAATTACTTTCCTTACAAATGCCTCAACCATATTTCCCGAGTCTGCTTCTCTGCAAGATGTATTTTAATGTTTATCTTGTAATCATGGTATTCCTACTTTTAAACGGCTCACGTAGTGTTGCACAATTGTCTTATCCTAAAGTGTTGCTAGTGGACCATCTTTTATCCTAAATTATTTCTCATGGTCATATCCTTGTAAGGAGTGCACCTTTCCATTTTGGATCATTGTTTCTTTTGAGACTTTATGATTGTAGGCTGTTGTAAAGGTTTTGTCTGAAAAGGTAGATTTTTATGAGAGCACTTTCTATTTGGCCAAGAATGTGATCTTGTCACATTTTTGTAGCATGTTATGAGGCCAAAAATGTGGTCTTGACGTGCTTTCTTTTTGCTCAAGTTGAAACCTTAAAGATGTGTTTAACAGTAATACTAGAACTCGACATAGCCTAGAATTGGCGAAGTTAAAAAACACTTTAAAGCACTGCTAGGCTATGTCCATTTCTAGTATTACTGTTATCACCCATACTTTAAAGTGTTTTTTAACTTCGCCTATTTAGGATATGTCCAATTCTAGTATTACTGTTAAACACATCTTCAGAGCAATCACATTCGCAAACCCTCACAGGATCTTCAACACGGAAGAAAGGTTCTCACATTCGCAAACCCTCAAATCAAAATGGGAAGACAGCGGACCCGACAAAAAGATAAAATAGGGTTAAAAAAATACATACATGTATATATGTACATATATACATAAGGTGCAATAGGAACCACAAGAAGGATGATAAAATGGGGTTAAAAAAACACATACATGTATATATGTACATATATACATAAGGTGCAATAGGCACCTCAAGAAGGAAAGATAAAATGGAGTTAAAAAAATACATACATGTATATATGTACATATATACATAAGATACAAAGCTCGAAGTCAATATGGTATTTAAAGAACTTAATCATAATATTAAATTTTCAAACCTTTATATCCTTGAATTAGTCCTTGAATTCAATGCAATGTCTAAAAAATTCAATCCAAAGAAGGTTGTAAATTGAATAAGCATTTGGAGGAGAATCTTAAGACAATAAAATGATCAAACTTAGCCATTAGAATGATAAAATCAGACCTCTACCAATAAAGAAAGAATTATGATTTTCATGGAAAGTCTAAAAATAACCTAAAATCAGTCCTAACAACTCATTAAGTCCATCACAATACACTGTGCTTCTTTGACAAAGCTTTCATTATACTATTTATAGACCAATTTGGAAGCATAAATCCATGATGAAAGGCCGATATATAAATCCATGATGAAGCATTATACTATTTATAGACCGATTTGGAAGCATAAATCCAATTTGGAACCATGATACTCTAAGATGATTTCAAAGAAGTGACGTGGGTTCTTGTCTAGTAATCACTAGCACTCTGTGCTATCTCAAAATTGAGCAAGATCTGGACTATCAACTAAAAGAAATCTGTACACCTCCAATTGGAGATCACCCATTGCATATCTGACAAGGTGGGCCTGCAGGTCCACATAAAGCTATTCCATGGTCATCCTATGTGACAAGGTCTGGTAATTTCATCACTCAACTCCATATAATCTCAAACATGGAAAATTAGAGATTGTTAACAAAACAAAATAATTTTAAGGATTTTCTAGAGTAGCAATATTATCTCATTTATCCAAACAAAAGAGAGAAAATTATAATAAACTTATTTGAAAATATTGATATTTAGTGTCTTTAACACCAATGTAACATCATATAGAATGTGTTTAAAACCAATGTAACCTTCAAGAGAAAGAAGTACAAAATATCACTTATGGGTATGTGCAAGATCATGAGGGGCCAAACTATGCCCTTAAGTGGCAATGAAAAATCAGAAAATCAGGGTTAGTAAACTTGACGTGAAAATTTTAACTAGCTATCAACCTAATATCAAAAAGTTGTAAGAGTAGAATCTGTAGGAAATTGAATTTAGTTTCTAAACTACTAGGCATTTTTTGAAAAAAAAGGTTAACATGATTGGTGAAAAGTACAGATTTCAATGCAACAGTACAAAAATTTCAGCAAAAACTAAGAAGTAGGTGTATGTCTGACCACCTTAATCATAATCAAATGATAATGTTTTTTTATAAGATTTTATATATAAGTAGTAGACTCATGCCCAGATGTGACGCATATTTTTGTGTAATTTTAATCCAAAAAAATAATTAATTATGAGTTATATGCTACAACATTTTTAGAATTAAAAAACTCCCGTGTCTGACCACCTTAACTCATTGAAAACTTTACCAGATTCAAAAAAAAAAAAAAAAAAATTTCTTATAGTAGGCGAAGCATAGAATGTGACGCATTTTTCGGATTTCAAAAATGTTATACCGTCTGAAAGTTATAGCCGTTTTTCAATTAGTATGTAAATCAGCACTTTAGAGGTATCTCAATTAGAAAATAACTAATAATTACTTACCGAATTTGAAATTTGACAGCAATTATATCGATAGAAAGCTGATAATCTCCTTAAGATACCCTTTTCGTTTCTTCAATTTCGGGTGAAAAAAAATTCGTCAGCTACATGGTCAAAGTCTGAAACTCAGTGAAACAAGGGAAAAGCAAGTTTTTGAGACATTTGAAGAGTTGACCAGGTAGGTATGGTGCACAAAGCAATATCGAGCCTAATCGGGTACCCGGTATTTTTGGGTACCCGAAAATACTAGAAGAATTTTGTATTTTGAAGTTTCCCTCCCCTTTCTCCCTTTCTCCCTCTCATTTTTTGATATTGTATATTAGATATATAATATTAGATTATATATTATATATTAGATTAGATTATATATTATATATTAGATTAGTTTATATATTATATATTAGACTATATATTATATTATATATTATAAATATTATAGATTATATATATTAAATTATATATTATAGATTATATATATTAAATTATATATATTAAATTATATATTAGATTATATATTAAATATTATATAATATATATTAATATTAAATGTTACATTATAAATCATATATTATATATTATTTTATATGTATTATATATATTAATATGTA
>MU227469.1:1459279-1471727 GCA_018584345.1 Thuja plicata | reverse complement strand
CTTGACTTGATGATCTTATTACTTGATTACCAATGTTCTGTAATGCATATTGACCATTTGGGTCATGGAATTGAGTTCTACGGGAGCAACTCTGTGGGTCAGAGCAGTGATCTGGGCATATTACCGTGACATCTTTGTCCCCTATTTGACATTGAGTATTAAAATGGCCAAGGCTGTATTGAGACTTGTTGACTGAGGTTTCATCTTGGATTTTGATTGGCTGGCACCATGTGCCCCATTTGGATGTGATTGATATTGAGGTTGGAAAGATTTTTCGGTTGTCAATCAGCAGGCATACTCTAACTTCCATATGAGGACACTCAAATGGAATGAGACCATGTTTAAGGAAAATGCCCACTTTATTGGCTAGTATTTCAATGATCTCCAAATCACGATATTCTAGTGGTAAGTTGGGGAAAGTAATCCAGTGTGGGACGAACTGAATATGTAATACTGTGGGATTGAAATTTGGTGCCCAGATCATGGTGTGTAAACCTAACCCCTGACAGAACCAACCTTTCTGTTTGTGTGCATAATTTCTATCTTCTCCAGATGCAAATATAGCAACAAAAAACTTGGACTCCGTATCTATGAAAAAAATATCCTTTAAGCTGGGCCAAACCAGAGTAGTCCATTCCTTAATAACCATCAGAGATAAGATAGAAGATGAGAACTTACCTATGAGGGCTGATTGGCGAAGATATTCGATTGAATGCTGCAGAAGGTGACATGGGAGGGTAATTTGTACAACATCCGAACCATTGTTATTGATATGCTGGAGGTCTGCACTGCTCGAATCTTTTTTCTGCCATGCTTGAACTGGCCGATTTGGTTTGAAGGGGTCCCTAGGTGGGATTGGTATGAAGGTGGTCTCTCCATCACTGTTGGCCGCCATCTCATTTGGGGTCGGGAGGAGACCCTTCTTTGCTGATGGAGATCCGGGGGGGCTACCCTCGCAAATGTCGAATATGGGTTGTTTTTCTTTCGAAGCCCTTTGATGGATCCTGCCCTTTGGTCTAGAAATTTGCCCTCTTTTGAACTGCATACCGCCTTTGCTCATCATATCAAAACTCTGTTTCAAGTTTTTATTGATGTTTGCCTCCCTCTCAGGTTTATTTTGAAATTTGAAACGAGCTGCCAAATGCTCCTGATGTTGGTGGGATGGCTCGCCTAATTCATATGTTGACGAACCGATCCATGGTCTTAAGCGATCAGATTGCTTTATCCCCTGACCTTCAAATAGGGGTTTTATAGTGGATCGACGATCATGGAATCTTGGGTTGAGAAAGAAGGGTTTGGCTGGTTGAACTATTGCTTTTCCTCGAAAGATTGAAGGTTTCTCTGTGTGATTGAGTACCTTGTTAGCCACATTCTTGGATAAGAAAGGGAATTTTTGAAAAGATATGTCACGGCGAACAGGGTTAGGACGGTGATCTACAGGTGTGAATGGTAAAGAAGAGGGGGTTTCTCTATAACCAGTGTGAGATCCTCCATTTTTCTGACAAAACTGGTGGAACTTTTGACTTTGGGGCTGTAAAGATCTCTTACCAGCGTACCAAGACGTATAATGCTCTGCAATCCCCTGTTCCTGACAGTACTGCTGGAATTTTTCTGCTTGTGGTTGTAACTGCTTTCGAAAGCCTGAAAAAAGTCCAGATGTTTGTAGATTTGCCGAGGGGTTTACAGATCTTCTTACCCCTGCCCACGCTCTTGTACCTACCCACGCTCCTACATCTGCTTCTGCACCTGCCCACGCTCCTGCACCTGCCCGCGCTCCTACTCTGTAATGTGTTAATAGTTTAGATTTTATTTGGTTCTCAATGACTTATAATAATAGTGGCAAGGATCCCTGCTAATGTGATAAGGTGACCAACCACCATATTAAATGATTTTTTGAATAACGAGACAAGAATTATCAATATAAATTAGGTGCTTTGAGACCAAGTGATAGGAGAGGTAACCTCATACTTTCCCCTTTACCGCATTTGAGAGGGTATTTCCCTTGAAGACCCAAATGATAACTGAAAAGAAATATAAAAACATAAAAATGTATGCGTTGACTAACCATTCATTAATAGTAGTCTTGAATATACCTATCAAACCTCATATACATTATTGAAATGATTATATACATACAACTAAATATATGGCATGTATCACCATTCACAAACCTCCTTAATATTACAAACACATGTGCACATAAAATGATAATGGACACATATATATTTCTAAATATAGTTCATTTAAGATCTCACTAAAGATATGAAAATAGATTATATTATGAAATTTTACACTAGCATGTCATAGTCTAATCCTACACTGAATTAAGCTAGAAGGGTGCACAAATAGATTAATGCATTAATCACTCTACCAAAATGATGTTACAATTATAAGAGGAAGGAATAAATTCTTATGAACTCATAAGAGTATATTTCTATAAACCTTAAATGGTAGAAATATATAGCATAACTATGCATACTTCAAAAAATTATCTCTGATCAAGACAACCCCATTTATATTAAAATATTATTATTATAATATACTTTTTAATATTTTACAATATTATATTTCTAATTAATCTTCAAAATCCTCAAAGTAAAGAAAATCATAAGAAAATTTGGCACACTCAAATGTTCTACTAAGTAAATTTCAACTAGCCATTAAGATATTTTTTTCTGTAAATAATTGTAACTTTAGAGCAACACCTTCTTACAATTATATGGAACATCTCCAATCCCTATAAATAATAGTGTACTACCATTGATTTCTTAGAACTAACATAAGACTACTTAGTACATAAGTAGCACAATGATGGTTAATTTACAATATTATTGCTTCCATCAAAAAATAGAAATAGTTTAGATTACTATTGATTCCTTCCAAATATGAGATAGAGTTAAGGATTTGGTCTCAAATATTTATAAAACATTCTAGCTTCATCATTTTATAAATAGATTATTTTAAAAATTTCTTGTAGAACTCAAATCACAAGTAGAAGACTTTGATTTCCTTATAAAATAATAAAATAATCCCAAATGATCTTTGTGTCAAAAATATCATTTGGTGTTAAGTCTATAATGTCACACTAAGGAACCCTCACACAAAAGGAAAAAAGTAGATGCTCAAAGAGATAAAACATTTTTTAAAAAATAATAACATCTAACCATGTATTACTTAACATCACTTAGAGCATATCAAAGAGATAAACATTAGAGAAATAAAAAATTGATCATAAACAAAATACTATGAACTACTTCCAATGGTTACACAACATATAACACTAGATTCACCTTAAGCACCAATTGAAGTGTTCTTAAGGCATTCATTCATTAATTATCCTTTAAATAATTAAGCTTAAGACAAAGAAACAACTATAAAATATCATAGAATCAAACCTACTTCCAATCCAAACAATTAACCTTTCTTATTAGCCAAATAGAGTGTAGGTGCCAAAGTACAGTTAAAGTTCATGAAGTATGTTGGTCCCAAACAGTAGGTGTATATACTAAAACACATAGATGTGCATAGTCCAAAAATAGCACATGTGCTAAAGGATAAGATTAGATACTAAAATATTCTAGTGTTAAACTATAGGTTCTCATGCCATTTCATAAAATTCCTCGCATTAGACTAAGATAGTCTTAGTCTAAAGAGGCACTAGTTATAGTCACCAAATAGAGGCATTAAATAGTGTATGTGCCAAAATACAAGCATAGGTGCTAATTTAGAGATTCTACTGCAAAACTAATATTAGACATAAAAAAAACTTAACCAACTTGAAAGCATGATTAAATAACTAGCTAACCTACCATATGCACATTAAGTTATGTCACATCAACACTCAATTAAGTCATTGTCCATACAATAATAATGATTATAACATCTATTACATTACATTGACTTCTAGTACATTACAATGAGCATAAATACACCAACATGATTTAATATAAGTACAATGTGAAGGCTAAATTAACTCTAACCCCATGATAAAACCTATATGTTGGTCCCCAATGGTGACTTGTCAAACCATTTGACGAAATTCTACCCTCAAGTCCACCCCACCATTCTCACAAAAATGATCATATGAACCAAACAATGACTCAAATAATAATGCAATAAGGCTACCAATCCAACATTAATATGAACTTGCCTATCCAATTCTTGGTAACCAGAAACAACAGTAAATTTACCCTTCGGGTTAGGACCCCAAGCCAGAACATCTCTATCCTAAAGAGAGTTACAAATTATTCTAGCTAAAATATGTACTATTTCCAGTCGATTCTCTTCAGTGCCACAATGTGGCCATTTCCGAGGAGTCTTCCAACAAGTCACTTGAACTTGCCCCTTAAGAATAATAGTTTTAAAATCATCTACCCTACACCAATCAACAACAAAAACATTATCACAAAGGGGTTGTAGGTGGGGGAAATAAGAGATAATCAGGGGATGACCATCCTAAGAATCATGCCACAACCAAGCATATGAACCTCTATTATAGTTCCAGAAAAGACCTTCTTTAATGAGTTTTACCCCTTTTTTAAGAGTGTCCCAGATCATAGAACCCCTAACCATCAAGTTACACCGAGGCACATCAATACTATTAACACCTCTAAGATACTTGTGAGTTATGATTCTATTCCAAGCTTGATCCTGACAAATGCATGATCTCCAATATAATTTGGCTACTAGAATCTGACCCATTAAACTAGAAAGCGTGATACCATGAGCCTACTCATGATTTTGGTTTGAAAACTAAATCCCATCTGACAAGGCTCTACTTGGAAGAAATAAAATTACCAAACGAAAGGAAATAACGAGAGAGAATCAAATTATTTCACAAAACTAGAAATAACTAACTAAAACAAAGTAACTCTACCAATTCATTATATCCATATAGAGGTTGAGTGGAAAACCCTCTTACAAAACTTGTCCAGAATTACCTCGCAAACATCGTTACACTGAGAACCCAAACCAATTAGAATTCCAAGGTAGACTAGAGCAAGGGAGCTAATAGGAAATTTGAGATTTTGGGAAATCCTATTTTGAATAGGATGAGGAGTATTAAAAAAAGAGAGTTACCTTGATTAATTTTCTGCCCCATGATGGCCAAATATGTGTCCAACGTTTTTCAGAATTAAACAACTTTGTTGATTTTGATCCTCCTCATCAATGTGGTATCAGCCAAAAACTAAAAGTGAGAATAGGGGGGAAATAATTACACCAACTCGACCCTTAAATAAAGCCCTACCCAACCTTGGATTTGACAAGTCTACGAAGCCCCTCAGCCTTGGTGATAAACAAATAAGGAGATAGTCGGTCTCCCTCCCAAAGATCCCTATAGGAAATAAAAACCTGAGCAGTTTATTGATCAACCACGACTGAGGAGGAAAATAAAGCACAACTTATTAAACAACTAACCCAGTCACTACTAAATTAAAAATCCCAAAGCACTGTTTGTGAAAAATCCCATTTGACTTTATCATATGCCTTTTCCATGTCTATTTTTATAAACATGTATTTTTCTTTAGAAGTTTCCATCGAATAAATGGCCTAAGTAACAATCATAATTCTATCCAAAAAAAATTTCCAACAACAAAGCCACCCTACTCATTAGAGATAATAGTTTTGAGAAATAGCTTGAGTCTCTTGGTAATAAGTTTTTTCATAGTCTTATAAATGATCCAGTCATAGTTAGAGTTTTCCTAGTAGAGATGGTCCAACCATGAAGCAAGAGTCAACACAATGGAAATAACAAATTCTAGATCATTAAGAACTCAACAATGAACAATCAAAATGCCTCGCAGGCTTTCTTCACTATTTATAATCAAGATTTACATAATACATGCCCAACAACATGCCATCTTACATTCCAAGGCATATATGTCTGTTTGAAATCACAAATACAGATCCATACTAGATTCTAAGCTACTACTGAACTACTACGAAGCTACTACTATCTAAAACTACTAACTAAGGAACCAAGACTGTAAATATACACAAGATCACAAGCCAAAAGTTGGCTAGAAAAGAATTCATTCTCAAAAAATGAAGAAAATGTGTTACAACATATAGGTCAGGACCTAAATCCATAAGATCTCCTCCAGATATAAATTAAACTCCATGTGATTTCACACAAAAGGTTGGCCATGAATGTAGAAACTTCCACTAAGCTTCATCGATCATGAAATAGCTTTGAAGATCAGAAAACCCAATCTAACTATTAGAATAGGAAGGACAAATAGGACCATGTTGGTTGTATTTCCTGTTTTGGTAGTTTTCTTGGTTCCTTGTCCTGCTTTCTATATTCTGATGTGCTCATTTCTACTTTCTCTTGTTCCTTGTGCCCTTACCCATGTTAAGTTTCAGGTTTTCAAGTCTAAACTTTGCTTAATTTGTGAAAACCCTGAAAACCCTTGTCTTTCCAAGTGTTAAATGATGAAAATAAACCCTAAGTCATGTTGTTCTGTTTCAACATTACTTTTTCATTCACTTAAGGCATGTGTTTCAATTGAATCGCCTTGTCGCGATACCCCGAGCGAATATTCCAATTGTCTTCCTGACTTGGCATTTTCCTTCATTCACATGGTCTTGTTCAAAATTAGAATATTCCTTTGGCCTTCTGAGACTCAGCGATTCTTTTATGTCGGGTAGTCGCAAGATAAGTTATCTTATAAATCTTTATGCAGAAGGGACCCACTGCTTAGTCGGGTGATCGTAGGAGATTTTTAATAGTTATGAAAATGTCTTCAGACTTCGCGATTACCTTTTGTCGCTTAATCGCCAAATTAGTCAAAATTGACAGTTAAGCTAAGCCTTCAGTCGCGTGGTCTCGAAAAGAAACAGCGGTCAAGAAATTCAGTCTGAGACTACGTGACTAACCGTCTGTGGTTTACACTAATGCTTAGTCGGGATGTCGCCAGAAAAGGATAATGTTTCAGTTTTCCATTATGCAGCAAGATGACAAATGGCTGTGTGACATGTGTCATAAGGCGAGTGGATGTTAAAGGATTATCTCATTGTTGCCAGAAGCAGAAAACGGATTCAGCGACAGCAAGACTAAGTACTTTCCCTTTAGTCACAATGTCTGGGAATGATTTAAGGGTATGCACGAGCATATAGCGATTAAGCGACGGTCGTAGGATAAAAGGATTAGAGGATCTGACAGTGGTCGCAAAGTCTGAGAAGAAAAGTGCCCCAAGAGAAAATTCCTCCCGACTTAGCGATTAAGGTATGTCGCACAGTCGTCAGAAGAAAAAAGGGGGCGCTTATAACTTGTTAATGTAAAAATCAAATGCTCAGGACTTGATTCCACGATTGGGAGACTAAGCATTGTCGCATAGTCTTGAAATAAAATAAAAGCATTTGGCGACAGGGAGATAACTGAGAAGGTTAAGGGTAACGGTTAGTCGCAAGGTCTCAAAATGAATGATGCGTTACTGTTAACTCTGCGCGACTATGATTTCAATTGGGTCGCATGATCACCAGATTGTAACTTGGGTCAGCCAAAGGTAAGAAACTGCATTATCGCCAAGTCTTGAGATGGCACCATGGTTAGTAATAGAGGCCCGCAACAAAGAGACTTAATGCAGTTGTGTAGTCGCCTGATCACAAAATGTAAAAGCGGCGACAGTTTTTTGATGTGACAGTATGAATCGCTCGGCAACCAATCAAAGGCTTGTATTTTGATCACTGTACAAAAAGAGTAGCTGAGATGTAAGGCAGACAATGAATCACAGTGTGACATGTCAGCTCTTTTAAATGTTATATGATTTCTCCAAGGATTCACTTTCAAAATTTGATTTCCTGTCAACTTCATGCAACTACGGCTAGGTTTTCTGTTCAAATTCACAGCATGTCAAATTAATGGCAGAACTGATGTTTCTGAATTATGAGCTACGTACTCTGAATGACGGCTATAAGGAGTTGATGGTGCATTCATTCTCATTCACTGTGCTTTCATTTTTCATAGCCAAGTTGCTAATTTTTCAGAAAAAGAGATATTCTGCTTAGTTTACGGTGTTTCCAAAGTTCATCAGGGAATTCTAAATTGCAAAACATTGTGCACAGAGCAGTCAGTTGATTTCAGAAATAGATTTGTTTCAATATCGATTAGGAAAAAGAGAGATTCAAGGTGTTGTAAACATGAGCGGAGCTATGAGTGTTGCTTCGACAAGTGGTGGGAGTGAAGAGGAACAGAAAGGAAAAGCAAGTTTCTCTGATGAGTTTCTCCGTCTCCTGCCAGGTTCAACGCAGAATAAGAAGGCCAATGCTGATGTCCTCCTGGATGAATACAAAGACATCTAAGATGCTGTAACCCCAGGCACAATAGGTTTCTCCCTTTTCACCTATTTCTATAAAAATTTTGATAAGCCCATCCCTGAATCAAACCCTTGGACATGTGGTTTGGCTAGATTGCTTGTTCCTAATGTCTTCCTAGATGTAGACCTATTTTTAGACCTAGCCAATCACTATGATGCCCTGACAAAGACCATCAAAAGGGATGATGGCACTGCCCTGCTAATATTTCACAGGAACTCATTCATGCAAGCCTTTGGCTTATTTAGCGCCATGTCTACTAAAATTGACATGACAAAGTAGGAGAAGAGGTATAGTTCAAAGCCTGGTATTGCTAAAGGCTTATTGAAGAAACACATGTTAAAAGAAGTGAGAAATTACTTAGATCCTATGAAAGAGCTTAATCCATATTCTTATAAGGATCTACACTTCTACATTAAGTATAATGCTTATGCCCTGTGTAGAGTGCTAGGGATAGATGGAGATGCAGAGAAAATCAATGCTGGCATCTTAATGATGGTACTAGACTTAGAAAAGGTGCATTCAAGCACCAAATATGACTACATTCAACACATAATTGATGAAATGCATGAGGGTTTCATTGCAACCCAGAAAAGATTAAAGAACCCCAAGGAGAAGGAGCCTAAATTTTTTCATTATTCAGTCCTAATGCACCTTTTCTTATACTTCACTTTTGTAATCATGGATGTTCATAATCTGACTCCTCAGAGATTCTATCAAACAACACCAAATCCTATCTAGTTTTAGGTCAGGGTTTGGAATTACACTTCTAAGGAGTGTGACTACTGTGCTTTTGAGAATTGGATTGTGTATCCAATTGTACAAAGTCTGGGAACAAGCAGGACTAGAGTCCCATTGAAGATCATACAACTTCTCAGGCCCTGTAATTATAAAGAAAATTGGCCTGGAAATCACAATTGGGGTGATTTCTTCTTGGAAGAGAATTACACCATTATCAGGGTGTATGGGTGTATTCACCCACCTCATTTATTACCATATCATGTGCCTGCAAGAGTAGCTGCAATGGAATTCATATGGCAGTTGATGTTAACAGATAATAAGCACTTTGCACTGCACAAAAAGGGGACTATAACCCCTAGGCAGTTCAAAATTTCCAACTTTACAATTGGCAAGAATGTCATTGATGAAGTGGGTCAATAGTTGGAAAAGTATAGAATGGGGGTATCGCCTTATAGATACATTGACCCAGAGGGCTCCATGGCGGGGGTTAGGAAACTGTATACTCCTACCATCCCTAATACCAATGTTCACTGTGAGTGCATAGAAGAAGATGCAACAAGGAACATCTTGGATGAAGATGACATCCACACAAGAAGATTGAGAATTCGGGAGTTGCTAAAGCTAGAGAAATTGATAAAAAGAAATGGGTTGTCCTTTGGAGGTTTTTACCCTGACCTCCCATATTTTGATAGGATTAAGGCCATGATAGATAACTATTATGTGCTTGTAAAGCAACTAGATACAGTCCTGGACAAGAAAGGTGCTCAAACACCTGAGCACTCAGAATCAGAGTATGATAGTGGTGATGAGAGTGATTATGCCTATCCTCCCTTGTATCCTTCACCAGAACAAGCCTCAGAGAAAGAAATGGCTGAGATTCTACAGTTGTAGGGAGCAGAAGGACACATTATTGATCTAACAGTTGCTACATAGCCAGATGATGTAGAAGAACCTGCTACAAAGAGGCAGAAGTTGGAAGTAGGGCAGCCTTCAGTGGAGGGCCAAAGTAAGAAAAAAGACAAGGCTAAGGCCTTAGTACCTAGCACTAGGTTATATGACCATAACCTAAGAAAAGCAATCAGAGAAGGCAAGAAGCAATGACCTGACCTAGAAGATGAAGTTGAAATACCACTCAGGGCCTGTGTTGATGAAAGATTGTTTCATCAACAAAAATTCCTAGATGATGATAGCTTTGTAAAAACAGAGGAGTTTAAAGACTTCCTAAGATGGCATAAAACAGAGCAGCTCAGGTCCCAATTAACAGTTGACAGGAAAGAAACAATAACAAATGAAGCCCTAGTGGCCTTACAGAATTATGATCCTGAGAATGAGGACATTTCACCTGAGGATGCCAGGAAGATGGTGCTGGGAAGTGGGATATTATTGGCTGAAGGATAGGATTTAGCATCTGCTTTCATTATAGATCAAATCAGAAAGCAGCCAGATCTCAAAATGGCTAGTGAGGTCCAGGTACGGGACATGATAAAAGGATTTGGGTATAGCCCAAAATCTCACGCTTTTGCAATGTGGAGCCTAAGCCCAAAAGACCAGAAGCCCCAGTTAGTGAATATTCAAGAAAATATGGTGGGTAATCAGATGGTGTGGTCTGTACAAAATACAGGGGACTTAGAAATCTCCCAAATTATGACACACTAGGCTCAATTGAATGAGGATACGACCAAGCAATTTTTTGAGAGGTATACTACTTTGTTGGAAGAAACAAGTGCAATGTCTAAAGACAGAGATATGTGCCACATACAACTATACCAGAGGGATCAGATGATCAAGACACTAACAGAGGAATTGGAGGGAAAGCCTGAGGTAGTCTATGTACCTGCACAACCACCACCAATGCAGATTGAAGATAAGCCTAAGTCAGAAGAGGCTGTGGAACAAAAGGTGGATGAAGAAAAAGGAAATGCAATTGCTTTGAAGGAATTGAAAGGCATACTACAACATAGAATTGAGATTCTAAAAGACAAAACTGATGTTATAGTCAATACATATAATAAATTGCCAGTATTGCATATTGAGGTAATGGGGTACCTTGCCATTCTAAACCCTTACTTCACTAAGTGGTCTGCTAGGGAAAATTTGTTTGAGAAATTGTCATCTTTACAAGCCATTAGAGAAGATTTTCCTGAAATAGTAAATGAAGTGGGAGATGAGATCAAAAGAGTCAACATTGCTCTCTCATACTTCAAAGGAAAATTGAACCAGATAGAGGTTAAATTGAGCCTTTTTTCAAGTGATTTCAATAGGTTTATTCCTTCCTTAAAGGGAGATGATGACTAAGTAAAGGCTGTAGATGCCTGGAAGAGTGAGTTTGACACCAAGATGCCTAGTGAAGATGCATTTCTATTGGGAATAGATGTTGATATAGAAGGATTCAATAAGATATTGGATGAAGCCTTCAAAGAAGAGACTGACATCAACAAGTTCCTACTTGATGTCAAAAACATCACTGATGCTAGATGGGATAGGCAAAAGATGCAGGTACAGAGTAATCAGGACTTCAAGTGGCCATCAGATGATGAAGTAAAGGCTTGGAAAATTATGACTACACCAAAGAAAAAGAAGCCTGTAATAGAGGAAGAAATTTTGGACGATGAGTAAGGTGAACACTTGGCACTGCATTGTTCAAGACAAGAGGGACAGTTATTACAAAATGAGAATGTAGGTGAGTAGGTGAGCACAACTATCTAGACTCAGCATAAATACACCAGCTACCATCTACAAATCTGATTGCAGTCGCCAGATCGGGAGAAGAACAAGAAATATCTGTTCATATCTTTTTGAGTTGGTCCTTTCACTGCTTCTTCTCTCTCTTTCTTTTTGTCTCTCTTGTAACTTTAGGGTTAGGTTTTCTTTGACCATCTGAAGCTTGTTGCATCCTTAAGGGATTCCAAGATGGTCAAAAACCTTTATATAGCAAAAGAGTTGTAATTGTAAGGGGTCTTTGATGTTGGAATGTTTTGAAAAAGAGATAATATATTACAGAACTCATATTGTTTTGAACTTCTGACTCTCTTTTGAGGTTGTATAACCTTTCATGTATGGAAATTTGGATCATATAAATAATATACGGTGCAATTTTAATCTCTTCCATTGTTGTCTCTTTATTCTTTGTGTATGCTCTTTTATGTTAAGTTTACACGGTATTCTAAAGCATTCTGGTTATTAGGTAACTATCTGATTACTTGCAAGTTTCTTTTAAGGAAAGAACTAAGTTTTGTGAGTAGTTTCAAGGAGCATACTGCTTTATTTAAAGATTTGATACAATAGTTTTGAGGTGACAGGGTAATTTGTAAGGCAACTTATCTTAATTGCATGTGAGCTGTAAGGCAGTTTACTGTATTTTGTTTCTATGAGATCTTAGCTTATTTGACTC
>MU227469.1:1424298-1448380 GCA_018584345.1 Thuja plicata | reverse complement strand
CCAGAGGGCTTCATGGCAGGGGTTAGGAAATTGTATACTCCTACCATCCCTAATACCAATGTTCACTATGAGTGCATAGAAGAAGATGCAACAAGGAACATCTTGGATGAAGATGACATCCACACAAGAAGATTGAGAATCCAGGAGTTGCTAAAGCTAGAAAAATAGATAAAAAGAAATGGGTTGTCCTTTGGAGGTTTTTACCCTGACCTCCCATATTTTGATAGGATTAAGGCCATGATAGATAACTATTATGTGCTTGTAGAGAAAATGGATACAGTCCTGGACAAGAAAGGTGCTCAAACACCTGAACACTCAGAATCAGAGTATGATACTGGTGATGACAGTGATTATGCTCATCCTCCCATGTATCCTTCACCACAACAAGCCTCGGAGAAAGAAATGGCTGAGATTCCACAGTTGCAGGGAGCAGAAGGACACATTATTGATCTAACAGTTGCTACACAGCTAGATGATGTAGAAGAACCTGCTGCAAAGAGGCAGAAGTTGGAAGTAGGGCAGACTTAGTACCTGGCACTAGGTTATATTACCATAACCTAAGAAAAGAAATCAGAGAAGGTAAGAAGCAATGACCTGACCTAGAAGATGAAGTTGAAATACCACTCAGGGCCTGTGTTGATGAAAGATTGCTTCATCAACAAAAAATCCTAGATGCTGACAGCTTTGTAAAAATAGAGGAGTTTAAAGATTTCCTAAGATGGCATAAAACAGAGCAGCTCAGGTCCCAATTAACAGTTGATGGGAAAGAAACAATAACAAATGAAGCCCTAGTGGCCTTACAGAATTATGATCCTGAGAATGAGGACATTTCACCTAAGGATGCCAGGAAGATGGTGCTGGGAAGTGGGATATTATTGGCTGAAGGATGGGATTTAGCATCTGCTTTTATTATAGATCAAATCAGAAAGCAGCAAAATCTCAAAATGGCTAGTGAGGTCCAGGTAGGGGACATGATAAAAGGATTTGGGTATAGCCTAAAATCTCAGGCTTTTGCAATGTGGAGCCTAAGCCCAAAAGACCAGAAGCCCCAGTTAGTGAATATTCAAGAAAATATGGTGGGTAATCAGATGGTGTGGTCTGTACAAAATATAGGGGACTTAGAAATCTCCCAAATTATGACACACTGGGCTCAATTGAATGAGGATAAGACCAAGCAATTGTCTAAGAGGTATACTACTTCTTTGGAAGAAACAAGTGCACTGTCTAAAGACAGAGATATGTGCCACATACAACTGTACCAGAGGGATCAGATGATCAAGACACTAATAGAGGAATTGGCGGAAAAGCCTAAGGTAGTCTATGTACCTGCACAACCACCACCAATGCAGATTGAAGATCAGCCTAAGTCAGAAGAGGCTATGGAACAAAAGGTGGATGAAGAAAAAGGAAATGCAATTGCTTTGAATGTATTGAAAGGCATACTGCAACATAGAATTGAGATTCTAAAAGTCAAAACTGATGTTGTAGTCAATACATATAATAAATTGCCAGTATTGCATACTGAGGTAATGGGGTACCTTGCCATTCTAAACCCTTACTTCACTAAGTGGTCTGCTAGGGCAAATTTGTTTGAGAAATTGTCATCTTTACAAGCCATTAGAGCAGATTTTCCTAAAATAGTAGATGAAGTGGAAGATGAGATCAAAAGAGTCAACATTGCTCTCTCATTCTTCAAAGGAAAATTGAACCAGATAGAGGTTAAATTGAGCCTCTTTTCAAGTGATTTCAATAGGTTTATTCCTTCCTTAAAGGGAGATGATGACCAAGTAAAAGCTGTAGATGCCTAGAAGAGTGATTTTGACACCAAGATGCCTAGTGAAGATGCTTTTCTATTGGGAACAGATGTTGATATAGAAGGATTCAATAAGATATTGGATGAAGCCTTCAAAGCAGAGACTGACATCAACAAGTTCCTACTTGATGTCAAAAACATCACTGATGCTAGATGGGATAGGCAAAAGATGCAGGTATAGAGTACTCAGGACTTCAAGTGGCCATTAGATGACAAAGTAAAGGCTTGGGAAATTATGACTACACCAAAGAAAAAGAAGCCTGTAGTAGAGGAAGAAATTTTGGATGATGAGTAAGGTGAACACTTCGCACTGCACTATTCAAGACAAGAGGGACAGTTATTACAAAAGGAGAATGTAGGTGAGTAGGTGAGCACAACTATCCAGACTTAGCATAAATACACCAGCTACCATCTACAAATCTGATTACAGTCGCCAGATCGGGAGAAGAACAAGAAATATCTGTTCATATATTTTTGAATTGGTCCTTTCACCGCTTCTTCTCTCTCTTTCTTTTTGTCTCTCTTGTAAATTTAGGGTTAGGTTTTCTTTGACCATCCGAAGCTTGTTGAATCTTTAAGGGATTCCAAGATGGTCAAAAACCTATATATATTAAAAGAGTTGTAATTGTAAGGGGTCTTTGATGTTGGAATGTTTTGAAAAAGAGATAATATATTACAGAACTCAGATTGCTTTGAACTTCTGTCTCTCTTTTGAGGTTGTATAACCTTTCATGTATGGAAAGCTGGATCATATAAATAATATACGGTGCAATTTTACTCTCTTCCATTGCCGTCTGTTTATTCTTTGTGTATCCTCTTTCATGTTAAGTTTACATGGTATTTTGAAGCATTCTGGTTATTAGGTAACTATCTGATTACTTGCAAGTTTCTTTTAAGGAAAGAACTAAGTTTTGTGAGTAGTTTCAAGGAGCATACTGCTTTGTTTAAAGATTTGATGCAATAGTTTTGAGGTGAGAGGGTAATTTGTAAAGTAACTTATCTTAATTGCATGTGAGCTGTAAGGCAGTTTACTGTATTTTGTTTCTATGAGATCTTAGCTTATTTGACTCTGTAGCCCAAAGGATAGGAACTGGTCTAGAAGTTAGTCTGATAATCTATCTATGTCCAAGTTATTCTAAGATATCAAAATACTTTGTTACTAAGAACAAACAAACTAAACTCATAAGGACCTATGTCAGCAGGACAGTGTCCACTTTAGTGATTCCTTGGAGAGTGAATCATTAGGTTATCCCTCCTATAAGAAAAGGAAGAAGGATGAAAATCCTTGTATCACTGATTCTTTTTATATTTACAACCATGGTTTGTATGGTTATATCTTGCATCTGGTTATGCTTGGTTATTTGCAAGGTGATTTATAAGTTGATTTAACAAAGATACATAGCAAATCAGTGTCCACATCAACAAATACTATGTAAACAACAATCATAAGAGGTAAAACCTGCCTAAGTATATGTGGAGCTCAAAAATGAAGAAGGACCTTATCTAGTCCTTAGAAATTAGGCTTTTCTTGTCTCTAAATCAGTATTAGAAGGCATGGTGTTCAAGTAGTTATTTCAAGCACTGTGATTCATACAAGAAAAATCCCTAACAGACCAAACCCAAACTTAACAAATATTCAACAAGAAACAACATATCAGGATGTAAAGCCAAACATAGATTAATCATGATATCTAGAAGACACAATTTGGATTGCAAGAGATAGGTAACCAACTGGAATGTTTTCTGATAAGGAAATATTCTTGGTTGATTCTAGATTTCCAAGATCCAGATATGCTCCTACATCAAACACCTAGGGTTATTAATAAAGTGAGCCTCTTGAACTTTGTAGTTGTAGAAGAAATCTACTACTAAATATAAGATTTCATTATGATATTCAGATTCCCAACCCTCCTGGTTAACAATATGAACCTGTAAAGAAAAACTCTCTACCTTATCTAATTTGATCTACACATCCTCTACACCAAAGAAAACAAGATGAAAAAATGAAAAGGATCAAAAAAAGATTCATAAACAAGATCTTCAAACCATCTTCTCATCTTTAGCCACTCATCCTTGCACTCAACACACCTTTATTCACTCTTTTTTATCAGTCCATCAACAAGAAATAAATTTACGCATTTTACCAAATCTACCACCTTGATCCTTCATCCACACTTCTTCCATCAACACCATCATCTATGTCTTCAAATTACTCTTCATCTTTACTCTTGGTATGTCCATCGTTAATCCCTCATACATATTCCCATCAAATGTGTACTTCTCCACTTCCCATACCTTCTCTAAAATAACAACATCTTCTTTCACAAAACTAATATGAATAGTATCAACATCAGTAAAGAACCACATGTCTTTTCTCTCACACATTCTACGTAATCTGTACAAAAAAACAATATCTAACTAAAACAACTAGGTTTACAACTCCTTAGCAGTAACATGTTCATCAGCACAAATGAAAACCCTATTACTACCATTCTTATATTGATCAAAAATCCATCAACATTAATATCCTCACAAATAAGAGCCTTACAACAAGTCCTCTCATACTCGCCAACAAAAATTTCATCAATAGAAACACCCATACTGCAAATAGTATCAAACTCAGAAACTGTCCCAACAAGGTCATAAGATTCAACGAAAGGAAATTTGAATCCTAACTTCAGCAACATCAACCTCCTCAATATCATAAATCTAATTATCAGCCTCTATAACAAGGCATTGCTTAAGTTTCTCATCATAGCCAATCAACAGATTATGAAATTCACCCATAACCATATCTACCTAATCCTCTGCAATCTATGTCAAAGTATTCATAGGTGTACATACCTTATCAAGCATAACCTATTTCTCATAGGTAACTCTATCTTTCCCTTTCCTCCTCTGAACAATCTTCTTAACAGGCCAAGAAATCCTCCTCTGAATCGGTAAATACCATCTCAATCTCTTCAAAATTTCAATATTTTCCTCACACTCATCCTCATGTTCAAGGATTCTCTTCAAACCAACCGATGCATTACAAATCTTAGTCATTAACTCAACCCTAAGGTCTTCAAACATTCTCTTTATACTTCTATGGTTTGTCCTATCTAGCAACCTCTCTCCCTTCATAAGGTGCAACTGCCTCTGTTCGACGCTCTGACAACAAGATCCCAAACACCTGTCACTTGGTAATCTATTGAAAATGCTCATAGCTTGCCTCTTTCTAATGATCTATACACCAACAAGTTATATTAGGACTACAACCCACTCGAGGCATCACAACCATCAACAACTACTCTATGATCCATCCTTGCACAAATCCTTTATTGTCATAGGTCAGATCCATATTTTGTCCTCCCACAAAAATCCATCCAAGATTTTTCAAATTCAAGAAGAACAATCTAACATTGCAGTAACAAATCATTCTAAAAAAAACTCATTCTAGCCAAAAACTAGAAACAAATCCTTCAATGATCCTCGTGCACAAGTCCTCTGTAATTGCGAGTAAGATATTTAATCTACCACCTCACAACATACAAAACTAGGGCTTCACAAGCTCAGTAACTTGATCTAGAGGAACAAATCTTTCTCTGATATCATCTGATGTAGTCACAGTTGTATTTTTCCCAAAGGAGATGGTCCTACCATGTAGCAAGATTCAACACAATGGAAACAACCAATTATAGATCATTAATAACTCAATAATGAATAAACAACATGTCTCAGAGGCCTTCTTCATTATCCAAAATCAAATATTGACAACATGCATGCCCATAAACATGCCAACTTACATTCCAAGGCATACATGTCTGCTTAAAATTAGAAATCTATATCCATACTGGATGCTAAGGTAATACTAAGCTAATACCAAGCTTCTCCCCTCTAAAACTACAAACTAAGGAACCAAGACTACAAATATATACAAGATCACAAGCCACAAGTCGGCCAGAAAAGATCACATGCTCCAACAATGAAGAAAACATGTTACAACATATAGGTGAGGACCTAAATCCAAAACAACTCCTCCATGTATGAAGTAAATTCCATGTGATCACACATGAAGGTCATCCAAAAATTTAGAAACATCCACTAAACTTTGTCAATCGTGAAATAGCTTCGAAGATTGGAAAACACAATCTGACCATTAGAACAGGAAGAAAAAAGAGGACCAGAGCCAAGCATAAGAAATATTCCTCAAGAAAGAATGTATCATGATGAAAATAAAAACATGGTTTCATCATGATGTCTAGAACATGCCATTTGGATTGCAAGAGATAAGTAATACACTAGATGGATTGCCTATCAAAACACAGGAACAAGAAAATAGGAACAAACTAAAAGGAAATATTTCTGGTCGATGTAATATTTCCAAGATCCTAGGATGCTCCTTCATCAATAAACCTCATTATAGAGAGTGATTGGTCAAAAGTGATCAAGTCTATTCACATTTTCCTTGTTATAATTAAGGGCCAAAAATCTATAACTCATCGCTTTTAACATCTACTTATTATTATGCAATTAATTAAACAACTCTAGAGGTCCCATTTTATAACCTCCCAAAACTCCTAGTAACATTCTACCAAGAAACCATCTGAGCCAGTGAATTTTCCCTTTTTCATGTGAAAGATGATATTCTCAAATTCTTGCAATGAAATAGGGTGAATTGGAGACTCATTAACATACCTAGAGACAAGAGGGGGAATATACTAAAAAATAGATACTTCTTCTTCTCTAATAGGAAAAGAATCTTTGTTAAACAAAGCACATAGATATTGATGGGCTTCCTAAGAGATGTCCCTCAAAGATGAGAGATAGGGTTCCCGAAAAGACACTAAGGATGCAATGAGATTATATGTTCCTCCTGAAGCTCCCATTCCTCCAATTTCTTGATAGCCATAGCCTCCTTTTTGACTCAAATCCAATGTAAGTCCCTAATCTATGATCAAGTGATTAATAGAATCCAATTGAGTCTGAGATACCTACTTGATATAGAGAAGATTCCCAAAAAATTTCCTATTGTATCTCTTGAGTTTCTACTTCACATATTACAATTTTTAAACAAAAGATTACATAGTTGTATGATAAGAGGGTTGCCCCTCAAACCACCATTCTATGACCAAATCCTGAAGAGATAAATCCCACAACCACATGAGATGAAAATTAAAAGAGGCCCTTTTTGAAGCCCTAGAAGAATCCATATATATTTTGTTGGCTAGTGATCCAATCCTCTCTAATTCAAGATTTCAGAACTAGTATTCCATCTCTCTCCCACCCAATAGTAGGATACAAAGAATCTATCTAACATCTTAGAGATTACATCCAATCAAATTCTCTTGTTGTTCCAAGTTAACATGACATTATTTGGCTTCACATAAATAATATTTAAAAGATCAATTTTATCATTGAGGAGTATGGAAGAAGGGTCCAACCTAGTCACACCCCCTCTTTTCTCTTCCATATTGCAAACTGGATTGAAGTTCCCGACCAAAATCCAAGGGAGAAAGGGATACATAGAGTGGATATATCTAATATGGTCCCAAAGCTATTATTTTCCAAGGATATTTGTAAGTAGCATAAACATTAGAAAAAGAAAAATTTCACTTGAATCGAAACAAGACGCAACCATAGAAATTATAACAGTAACCTGTAATCTGGCACTGAGAAAAAAAAATACTTGGATCCCATAAGAAGTTATGCCATTTGAACTACCATGAACCCCAACATACTAACAAGCTCCATGTGTCTAGATCCTAGAAATTCTACTTTCCATATCCTCCACTAACAATTTAGTCTCCTAAATGAAGACAATGTCAAGAGAATGAGAAGCAATTAAATCTCGAACAACTTTTTATCTGGGGATTTTGTTCAACCTCATAACAATCCATGATAAAACAATAGATTATGAGGATGGAAGAAATGTGAATAAATGGGTTTTACAGACCTAGACTCAACCAAAGTATCCCCAATAATTTTCACTTTCTCCTAGTCCATCTTTCATCTAGTCTCTAAATTTTTTATCAATAGGCCCCTTTTTAAAGGGTTTTTGTTGTAGGCCTAAGGAGGGTCAAATAGTACTCTTACTTTTTCTAGACCCTAAAGAACCCTTCAATGAAACAGAAGCTTAAGCTACCATATTAACTACATCTTTCGAGAATAGGGTCTCAGTAGGCTCGACCACAACTAAAGATTTCAGAGGAAGATCGGTATCCATCTACCCATCCCTCTGATCAACTATGTCTTCCTTCTACTGACTATTTTCATTATCCTCCTCCAATGTCACTCCCAAAAGTTTAGCATCTAGTTTCAATTCAATTGGAATTCCATCCTCAACTAAATTATTAAAATCTCCAAGCTGATTAGATACCTTAACATTATGTGTGTATGCATGCGGGTGTGTGTGTGTGTGTGTGTGTGTGTGTGTGTGTGTGTGTGTACATATATATGTATATATATACATATATATATACGCATATATATATGTATATATATATGTATATATATGTATATATATGTATGTATATATATATATGTATATATATATATATATATGTATATATATGTATATATATATATATGTATATATATGTATGTAAATATGTATACATATGTATAGTATGTATATATATATGTATGTATATATGTATATATATGTATGTATATATATATATATATATCTGTGTGTGTGTGTGTGTTGGCAAAATGGTCAATGCTCCCCTCAGAATTCGTGACAAGGGACTAACTGCCTCATGTGGATTCTATAAGTCTCATGGTTGTATTAGGCATTGAAAGGTAAATCTTTTGGTGCAACGGTAATCACACTTGTAAGAAGTGGTATTAGAGCTTGGTCATAGGTTTGAATCCCCTTAGGTGATGATGAGTGGGAGATTGTTAAAAAAATGGTTAGCGCTCTGCTCGGGATTCATGACAAGGGACTAACCATCTCCTGTGGATTCTATAAGTCTAGTGGTTGTATCGAGCGTTGAAAGGTCAACCTTTTGGTGCAACGACAATCACACTTGTAATAGTGTGTGTGTGTGTGTGTGTGTGTGTGTGAACTATAACTGATTGAATGTTTGAAGATGACAAAGTTGATGATCACCGAGATGCATAAAGTAAATGGAAGACATTAAATCAGTTCATGTATTGTATTTTCATTGGTGTCAACTTGATATGGTATGATTTCTCATACACATATTGTCACAACACTTAAAGATCTGAAAAGACAATTTTTTTGTCATCGGTAATCTTGTACACCGAGTAAAAGTAAACCCTGAAGGATAGTGAACCCCGAGCATAGAAGTTCATAGTGTTACCCGATGGAAAATGTTACCCGAGAAAGCTTTACTGAGCTAACTGTAATTGTCACCGAATAGAATGAAGTTGGTTCCTGAGCTATCTGCAGTAGTCACCAAGTACAACTGAAGTGTTGACGGATGAGAACTAAAGTTAGGATACGACATAACAACTTAGCTGGCAGGAGCCAAATATAGAGTTAACTGATTGATTACTTTGTTTTCATCGACCAGTTAAAAGCTAAAGATAAGGAGATTCAAAGAATGTTTTATTCCAAAAAACAAGGAGAGATTTATGGATTAAAACTAAAGCAAGCATGGCGAGCTTTACAGATCAAGAAGTGATCAATGAAGAAAACAAGAAGGAAAGAAGAACGGTGAAATCATGTCTATATAAAGAGACAAGTAATTCATTATGAAGAGAGGATGCTAAAGATAATTCTGGTGAAGATAGAAGTCTTCATACAGATTTGATCATACAAGCTGAAGAATAGAGCTAAGAATTCTGCAGACACGGACCAACAGAGAAGAAACAACATAAACTGAGCAGAAAGAAGTGGAGCAAAGGAATTAAAGAGAACATTGATCAAAAGAGGTATTATGAGCTTAAAATAGATCTAAACATCTGCAAGATTAACTTGTATTTATGAATAGATCATATATTATTTCAGTTTAACCATTGATTTAGAAAATCTCTTAACAAAGTAGGATTTAACCATCCTTTGTATATTGAGATACATCCCAAGGAGTATCAAAAGGTTTTCATATTGATAGCATAGTGAATGCGAGGTCAAGTGATAAATTGTTAGTTTTAAATCCTCTAACAAGGTTGCACTTAACAGTGTGTTTGTAACCTTTAACAGGATTGGCTCTTTACTAAGCTCACTTCAGAAGAGTGAAAATTTTGGGTTACCAATCCCAAGTGGTTTTTCCCCTAACAGGGTTTCCCCGTTAAAAAACCATATGTCAAATGTGTATATGGTTCATTTCTTTGATGTTTTTCTTTACACATTACTAAAATAGGATTGATCAGTAAACACTAAGTTATTTACTATATTTCGTTAAAGGTTAAGAAAAGATAGACTATTATTCGGTAAAGATTAGGAAAGGATAAATAGTATGTTCACCGAGAAACATATATTTGATAAAGGCATACATCTTGTAGGACTGAAGATACTTAGAGGTTTTATATATGTGGTATAAATTTTTGGTTGAATTATTGAATTAAATTTTGAGGCCACTGATTCAACCCCCGCCCCTCTCAGTTATTCTAACAATTGGTATCAAATCTTGTGTGCGTAGAAAGGAATTTTAAAGACTCAAGAAAAAGATCACAAGATGAAAAAAAGGGATCTGCCTAAGTTGAACAAGGACAACTTTGCATCATGGAAAATTAGGATAAGACTCCACCTATTAGGTATTGGAAATAATGTCACACAGTACTTGGATATTGAACTTGTTCTACGTACTAGACCTCCAATAGTTGATCATTTGAGAGAAAAGCATGAACACAATTCTATGATGATAAAAATTTCTTCCTCACTCTCCAATGCTGAATTTGAAGATGTCCAATCATGCACCACTGCAAAGAAAATGAGGGACAAATTGAAGCTAGTACATGGAGGAGATAAAAATGTGCTAAGAGCTAAGGCAGAAATCCTAAGAGGAAAGTTTGATGACCTAAGAATGAAAGGAGAAAACATCACTCAGTACAGTTCCAGAATCAAAGAAGTTTTTAATACTATCTGAGGATTAGGAGGTGTACTTGAAGAAGAAACATTGGTAAGTAAAATTATCACAACCTTACTGCCTATTTATGCTATTAGAGTATCTTATATACAAGAAATGAGAGCAGTAACAAATAACAATGTTACTCTAGATAGTTTGATTGGTAGACTTATTTCATTTGCGATGAATAAATTTGACAGTAGTGTCTTACCAACTATTGAGTCTGCATTCAAATCTTCTCTAAAGGTAAGTAAATCAAGTCATAAACACACTATGAGAAATGATAGTGAAAGTGATAGTGATGAACAAGAACTTGATGAGATTGAAGCACTAATGGCTAGAACATTGCAGAGAGGAAAAGGTAGATACAAAGGTAAATTACCATTGGTATGTTTTTATTATAAAGAGATTGGACACTTTTTTAATAGATGTCCTAACAAAAGAAAAGAAGACAGAAAAAATGACAGATCATATGAAAAGAAGTTTGACAGAGGTGATGACAAATATTAGTGAAGCAACCGATAATCTGACAAAATAGACAACCAAGGCTACAAGGACAAAGGAAATAAATCTTGTTACCTGGCTGAGAACAAAGCTGGAAATACTGACACCAAATCTGATGAAGATATTGACTTGGTATTTATGTTCGAAATGAGTTGAGTAACTAAGAAGGGAGGGGTGAATCAGTTACCACAAAAACAAATACAAGTCCCTTAGATGTCTTAATCAAACTTATCACTGTTTCTCGGTTAATACATATATTCTACTGTCACTCGGTTAACAAAGAAGACTTTAAGATGTTAACTATGATTATCATTTATGATTAAGTGAAGAAACATAAAGGATAAATAAAATAACATGTAAACAGATAACACCAAGATTTAACATGGAAACCCAATTTGGGAAAACCACCAATTGCAACTAGTTACTAGTTTTCAATCTTCTAAAGTGATCCCTGTTAGGAGTCAACCCTGTTAAAGGTTAAAATACACACTGTTAGGTTTGACCCTGTTAGAGGATTTAATCACCCTGTAGGTAGTGGCCTTGTGAGAGGTCTTTAAAAAACTAAATGTAGAAATGTCACCCTATGAGAGGATTTACAAAAGACTGTTAAGTCTACTCTCTAAAGATATTTGGATCACTGCTACAATTGTTAGAGAGTAACAATGGATTGACCTATTTGACAAAGAAACTATCTTTTCTGATTTAGATCTTTGTTCTGACTTTATATTGGATCCTCACTGATTAAATATTCTATTGCACTTTGTCTATATGTTCTGTCCTTAATTATAATCTCATCTGATTTCTCCTTCACTCTTCATATAAAAAACTCATACACATCTTTCTTCTCATTTCTTCACACATTCAATCCAAACTTGACATTGTATATATATGATAGGCCTTGTGAAATTAGCTTGAATAACCTTCCAAATAAATAATAAATCTTAACTCTGTCGGCTGCATATAACCAATAAAACATAAAATATAAGTTGGTGTTAGCCGGTTGACACTAAATGCATAACTCGGTCAACACTGTCTATTCATACACTGTCTAATGCCTAAGAGAGCTTGGCATACACTGTCTATTCTCGAATAGGATTAAACATTTGTGTAAACATCACTACATATGTGTAAACATCAATGCCAATACACAATTGAATAATTGTCATCAACAATCTCCATCTTCGGAATTTATGGAAACACAAAATGTCATAATACAAATAATTATAGAGCAACAATAACAAAGATAAAATTTTATTAATGTCCTTAGCTTCATTATGATTCTCACCTAGAAAACTCCCTCTGACTTCCCAATCAATGAAATACAGATTTCTCCCTCTTACATCATTTTTTGTTTCTAATAAAATTTCTCCCTCTATCATCAATAATCTCTCTCTCAATAATCTGTCCTTTTATAATTTCTTTGGCATGACATCAATAATGTCTCCCTCTTTGACAACCAATGCCAAAGACACCATTCAATGAATTGTAGTGTACCTGATGTACTAATTCATATGTAATAAGTTGTGACAATCTGCATCAACATGTTAAATCTATTTTGTAGCTCAGTTGATGCACCACTAATCTATCCATTAGTGAGCCTCATTTAGGGGAATCACTCTAGCTTTCCTCTAAGATACAAGAATGCATCCTTAGGTAAAGGTTTTATGAATATGTGTGTAATTTGTTCTTTAGTATTCACATATTCCAACCTTACTTCCTTGTCCTAAACCAATTCTCTCAAGAAATGATACTTTATTGCATTGTGCTTAGTCTTAGTATGCATCACAGGGTTCTTTGAAAAGTTAATTGCACTAGTATTGTCACAGTAGATAATGACTGGTTCTTTGATTTCCTCCTTCATACTTGACAACAACTATTTGAACCATATGATATTTAAATAATTTACTATTGCAAAAACATACTTTGCCTCTACTGTAGATTGAGAAATGCAATTCTATTTCTTAATGGTCGAAGAAACTAACCTCTTACCAAGAAATAACGCTTCACCACTTGTGATCTTTCTATCATCAACACTTCAAGCCCAATCAGCATCAGTAAAATTCTTTAAATCAAAGTTTCCTCCTTTCTTATACCATAATCCATACTCTTTAGTACCCTTAAGATATCTCAGAATCCTTTGAATAGTCATCAAATGATTCTCTATAGGATTAGCTAAAAAACGTTACAAAAATACCAACTGCTTATGTAATATCAAGTCTAGTGTGAAAAACATATTGAATTTTACCAATCATGGATCTGTAGGTAGTCTGATTTATCTCCTTTGAATCATCATCCTTAGACAACTTATATCCAGTAGACATAGGTATCCCAACCGGTCTCGAGTCTTCCATTCCAAATTTCTTCATTATCTCTCTAATGTATTTATACTGAGTAATGTAGATACCATCCTTCATTTGATGAACTTGTAAAGAAATAAAAAAATTTATTTCACCAAACATAGACATCTCAAATTCCTTACTCATAGCTTCGGATAATGCATTGCATAAATCATCATATCCAATAAGCAGTAAATCATCAACAAATATCTCTTCTAATAGTATCTTGTTATGAGGTCCTTCTTTGATATACAAGCTACTATTGTCATTAGTTCTCTAAAATCCAATGCTTACTAGGTAACCATGAAATATTTCATACCAGGCTCTAGGAGCTTGCTTCATTCCATACAAGGCTTTGTGCAATTTACAAACCATATTCTTTTTGTTAGGATCAACAAAACATTCAGGTTGTTCAATATAGACTTCATCTTCTAGAATTCCATTCAAGAATGCACATTTTACATTCATTTGGTATACCTTGTATCCTTTATGTCCTGCTTATGCTAGAAGAGTTCTGACTCCTTTGAGTATTGCAACAGGAGCAAAATTTTCTCCATAATCAATACCCTCTTTCCTATCATATCCTTTACACAGTAATCTTGGTTTATTTCTAGAAACTTAACCCTTTTCATTCATCTTGTTTCTGAAAACCCACTTTGTACCAATCACATTCTTGTATTTTTGTCTAGGTACAAGAGTCTAGGTTTTTGATGAGTATGGAATTGGGAAAATACTAAAATCTAATTTTTCAGTATTTTCTATGTCTCCTTAGACTGCATTTTTGGAGGTCTTCGGGGAATTTCTTGGCCTATCCCTTCATTGGAAAGGGGTAACCTTGGTTTCACCTTCCATTTTTGGGTCTTCAATTTTAGATTATCTTTCCAATGAAGTAAACGGTTCACAAATTGGACCTAGGACTAGAAAGTTATTCCTTCTCCAAGTAGGCCTAAATTTTAATATAGTTTTTTGAAATTTTTGGTAATTTTAATAAGTTTATTTGTAATAAACATTATGATGAATCTTCATTTAATTTCCAAGAGATTCTAGTGACTCTTAGGATCATTCATGTTGGTATAAACTCGAATTTTGAATAGAATGGATCAATTTTTGACTTGCAATTCTGTTGTTCATCTTTATTGTTTTTATTGAATTCAACAATACCGCAGGTTTCACACCAGGTATTGTAATCTGATTTCTTAATTTATATTAGTGGTATTAGAGTGGGAATGATCCTTTATGCCAATTTAAGGAAGGTCCTCCTACTAAATATTAGGATTGGATACACAAGATTTGTCAGAATATCCACCTTTGAGGCGCACACGATTGAAGATGTCAGATGATGTTATTAAGCAGTTGGTGGAAGAGGCATTAAATAAGAAATGAGAGGAGATGATGAACCAATTTTCACACCTTCTATAGAATCAATGACCCTCTGGAATAGGAACATAGTTTCATGGAAATACCCCTTTCAAAGTCCAGGTAAATTTTGACATCCCAAATTTTGAAGGAAAACTCGATGTCGAAGCTGTTGATAATTGTTTATGAAAATTGGATAGATACTTCTCTATAAATAATTTCTCAGATGTAGAAAAAATAACGTTTGCTCTACTCAAAGCTGAAAACCATGTGAAATTATCCTGGGAAAAAAAATTAGCAAATAAAGAATGAGAATTATCTGATGGAAACAACTTGGAAATATCTCTTCATACGAAGCCCACATGGGGAGAATTTGTGGAATACATAAAAGAAGAATAATTTCCAGAGGATGTATATGAACAGAAATATACAGAATGGTAGTTTCTTCAATAGAAGAGGGATCAATCTATGCAAGATTATACCAATACATTCCATTCACCTTCAACAAAACTTGGCATTGAGGATTCAAAGAAGCATCGAATTCTGAAATATCATAGTGGACTTCAAAGGTATATTTAGACCTAGAGATGAAATTTTTGAATATTGAGACATTACCAATTGCCTATAAATATGCTACAAAAATTGAAAATAAATTCAAGCATAAAGGGAAGAGGGACTAATTTGCAAACAATAAGCCAAGGGTTGAAGATGCAGGAAAATAGGTGACCAAGGAGCCTCACACAAACTCACCTAATAACACATGGTAGGCTGCAAAAAAGACACAAACAAATACAGGCATGTGGTGTGAGATGCATAAGTCCCCAACCCATAATACAAAAGATTGTCAAACTATTAAAAATTTGATGATATAAATATGAGTAGAGGAAGCTGAACCTGAATCATTACCAATAAATATTTTCTAAGAAAAAGGACAATGATTCCATCATAGAAGTAGACCCATATGCAACTGCTGAAGTACTACATCATGAAGATGAATAGACACTTTTTCATTCACAGATGTGGGTTGATGGAAAGCCTCTGCATTTTCTTTTTGATAGTGGGAGCCAAAAGAATTTTATATCTAGGGAGACATTCAAAAGATTGAATTTGAAAGTGACAAGACACCCACAACCATAATCTATGGGATGGGTAAATGAGGGACAAGATATTCAAATAAATCAACAGTGTTGTCTACCATATTCAATAAATCCTTTCAAGGATGAAGTGACATGTGATTTAGCACCGTTGGATGTATGTGATGTCTTGCTAGGAAAGCCTTACATGTATTAGAGGCACGAAGTATATGAATCCAGGCCACATAGAGTTACAATAAAGCTTGATGGGAAGAGGTATCAGATACTAGAGGCATGTCCAATGCAAACTGCTTCTTTAATTAGTGCTAAACCATGTCAATGTTTGATTTCTCGAACTGGAGCTTTTGTTCTGCTCATGGCTCACCCATAATAAAAAATGTCAGTTGTCCTTAATACACATGTAAATAACCATAACATAAAATCAACAAAATTAGATGGAAAAAAAAATGATTTCTACAGAAGAGGTTTCCAAGCTAATTTTTTTACCATGTTTGGGTTCATTTTGGTTTGTCAAAGATCATTATTTCTAGTAGGGATAGCAGGTTCATCAGCAAATTTTGGTCTGCACTATGGGCTAAAATGGACACAAAGTTGACAAATTCAACAACATTCCATCTCCAAAAAGATGGACAGATAAAAGTGGTGAATCAAATGATAATTCATATTTTATAGATGTATCATTCAAAACATCCTTGCACATGGGATTCAAAACAATTAATTGATAATAGTAGACACCTAGTTCATCAAATTTTGGAACAGAGTAATTAGAAGTATAAGGAAAGGCATGATCAACATAGAACTCCTCATCAATTTCACATTAGTGACAAGGTATGGTTACATGTTCAGGAAGAGCACCTTCACGGATCTAACATGAAGCTTTGTCCTCCTTATTATGGCTCGTATACTATTGTAAAGCAGGTGGTTCAAGCTGGTCAACATCCTCATCAAGGCAATTGGTTAACTAAGGAAAAATTTGAAGAATAATTTCCTCATCTTTTGCAGAAGATTAGTGCAATGGGGCCCATTGTCTCTCAAGGGGGAAGGAATGATCAGCATGGAATTGGGAAAATACTAAAATCTAATTTTTTAGTATTTTCTATGTCTCAGTAAACTGCATTTTTGGGGGTCTTCGGGGAATTTCTGGGCCCATCCCTTCCCCAAGAAGGGGTAAGCTTGGTTTTTCCTTCCAATTTTGGGTCTAAAATTTTGGATTAGCTTTCCAATGAAGTAAACGGTTCAAAAATTAGACCTAGGACTAGAAAGTTATGCCTTCTCCAAGTAGGCCTAAATTTTCGTATAGTTTTTTGAAATTTTTGGTAGTTTTAATAAGTTTATTTGTAATAAAAATTATGATGGATCTTCATTTCATTTCCAAGAGATTCTAGTGACTCTTGGGATCCCTCATGTTTTTATAAACTCCAATTTCAAATAGAATGGATCAGTTTTTGACCTGCAATTCTGTTGTTCCTATTTTTTGTTTTTATTGAATTCTACAATATCGCAGGTTTCACACCAGGTATTGTAATCTGATTTCTTAATTTAGATTAGTTTTGTTCTTTTCTATCTACTCAATCTCTTAATTCATGGATTCTATCCATCTTTCATCATTCAATGCATCTTTAATTGATCTAGGTTGAATTTCACTAATCAAACATGTACCTTTAATTTTGTTCCTTGTAATTATACCTTCTTTCTGATCTCCAATGTTTTGTTCAAGTGCGTGATACCTTCTGACATATTTTACAAGTATAGGTTACTTCCTCTTTGATTCTGGGCTTGATCTTCTTGGTTCACCATGTTCAAACATTTTTTTCTGCTCTTCCAACTGGTACATAGGTTCCATTGTCTGAGACTCGGGTGCCTCTGTCTGAGACTTGGGTACCTCTATCTACAACTCAGGCACCTTTTTCTGAGACTCGGGTGCCTCTGTCTATGACTCGGTTCCCTCTTTTTGTGATTTAGTTTCTTCAGTTGTAGAGTCTGTTTCTTCAGTTAGGAACTTGGGTTGCATAGGTTGCAACAAGGTTTGTACTGATGAATTCAGTGGTTGACATGGTTGTTGTCCAATCACCATTGCTTGTGTCCTAGGTATAGTATCAAGTTCATAATAGACAAATTTTTTGTAGTCCTCAGGCTCTTTACTACTATGTTCTTCACTTCTCTCTATAAACTCATCAATCTTTACATGTACAGTTTCTATGACTTTATGAGTAGCAAGATTCAAACATTTATATGCTTTTCTTTTACAAGAGTAGCCTAGGAATATGCCTTCATCACCTTTTACATCAAACTTTCTATTTCTTGCTTCCATCAATATGTAACATTTACCTCCAAATACTTTGAAATAACAAACATTCAGTTTATAGCCATACCATAATTCACAAGGTGTCTTCTCAGTACCTTTCTTTAGTTGAAATCTATTCAGTGGTGAATTACAGTGCTGATGGATTCCTTCCAGTATTTGGTTGCAACATTCTTTTCAATCATCAATGTTCTTGCACAATCCATAATGGATCTATTTCTTCTTTCTGCTATCTCGTTCAGCTATTGTGTACTTGGGGGGAAGATACTTGTCTCTTGATTCCTCTTTAATTACAAAATTCATTAAACTCATTACAAATGAATTCACCTCCTCTGTTAGATCTTAGGCATTTAAGTTTCTTTCCTGTTTCCTTTTCAACTCTGGCAAGGTACCACTTAAACTTATGAAAATATTCCAATTTTTCCTTGAGAAACATAACAATCATCATTCTGGAATGGTCATCAACAAATAGAATGAAATAATTATCACCTGTGTAACTTGTTGTTACAATTGGTCCACACCAATTATTATGCACTAACTCCAAGTCTTCTTCTATATTGTAATTCTTGCTCTTGAAACTAGTTTCGCCCATCTTCCCAATTTGACATTGTTTACATATTGCCAATTCAGGTTTCTTCAAAACAGGAATACCTCTTACTCTTTTGATCTTGCTTATGTTGACTAGGTTATCAAAATTCACATGACACAACCTTTTATGCCATTACCATCTTTCTTTTACTTGTGCAATAAAACATGAAATTTCAGTGAGATCAAGATAGAATAGATTGCCTTTTGTTTGCCTGCTAGTTCCAACTAGGTTTCCTTTACCATCCAGGAACTTGGCCTTACCATTCATGAATTCTACCTTGAATCCAATTTAATTTAGTTGTGCCACACTTAGTAGATTATGCCTTAGTCCTTCAACCCAATGAGCATTATCACATTTGATTCCTTAAGTTAGAGCAATACAACCTTTACCTTTCACATAGAAAGGCTCATCATTCCCAAAACTAACACTCCCACCATCATAGTGCTCAATATGTTCAAATTTAGTTTTATCACCATTCATATTGTGAGAACAACCACTATCAATTATCCAAGTGTCATTCTTGCTATTATGAGAGTAAAGTGCAATCTTTTAATTATCTTCATTGTCTAACTCATCCTTAATAGCAATGTAAACTATTTCATCTTCATCTTCATCACTATCAGAATCTTTTGCAATATAACAAGATTTCTTACCTTTTTCCTTGTAGATTTTGTACCTATTGAAATATTTCTTTCCTTTGTACTTATTTAACTTTTAATCACCTTTGTCTTCTTTTTTTGGGCACTCAGAAAAAATGTGACCAACCTCATCACATGAAAAGAAAATCAATCATATTCCTCCTTTGTACTTTCCTTTGGCAGCTCTCTTTGCAAGTAATGCTTCAATGATTTCTAGATCTTCATCATTAGAATCATCATCACTATCACTATCAATATGTTTTCCTTTTGAATTTCTATCCATCTTACCAATGTTTAATTTAGCTTTGAATGCAGACTCAAAATTGCTAGGATTAGGAGAATAATTGTAAAAATTGTCCAAATCAAAAGTTGTAAGTCTTCCAATCAATGCATCTAGAGTTATATCATTACTATACCTCATCTATTGAATAGATAAAACTCTAATTGTATAGATAGGAAGTAAATTTATCAATACCCTACTAACCATTGTTTTGTCTTCAATTGTTCCACTGGCAACTCTTGATTCTTTCGCTATATTTTGTAATGTCTTCTCCTTCTTTCATTTTCATCTAATCAAACTGACCTCTAAGAATTTTTTCTTTGGCTCTCTTTACATTGTCATGTCCTCCATGTATATCATGTAGTTTCTTCCACATATCATTGGTAGTAGGGCAGTCCTTGACTTTATCAAATTCAAAATAGTTGAGTGAGGAAGCTATATCAATAATCATTATGTTATGATTCTTCATGTCCATCATCTGATCCACAGACATAGGTATCGGTGGTTCCACATACTTGTGATATAATAATTCCAAACCTATGTATCCAATAGTAGATAGATGTAGTCACATCAAATCTTTCCATGTAGCGAAGTTGTCTTTGTTAAGCTTTAGGATCTCCCTTCTGTAAGACATCTATGATCTTTAGCTTAGGCCTTGAAACCTTCCCTGAAAGCACCAAGCACTTTGATACCAATTGTTGGAAATGAGTTGAGTAAGTGAGAGGGGAGGGGTGAATCAATTACCACAAAAACTAATCCAAGTCCCTTATATGTCTTAATCAAACTTATCACTTTTGCGTGGTTAATACAGATATTCTACAATCACTTGGTTAACAAAGAAAACTTTAGGATATTAACTGTGATTATTCTTTAATGATTAAGTACATGTTGCCCCACTTTTGGTCCACATACCTTTTAGAAAAAAGTGAGTATTTAATGTATAGTGGTGGTCTTGAAAGATTCTTGTTAGTCTTGAGTCTAAGTCTAGAAAACTTTCCCTTAGGCTAGGGAGCCTTTACTAGATTTTTCCCAAATTGCCTTCGCTTGTGTGAACCGGAGGGTTTTTGTTTATGAGTTCATATTTTTGTTGGGTAGGTTAAGTTCCCAATCTGGTAAAGGCCGTTGTTTGAAGATTTCTAACATCAATGTTACTCACAATGGAATTATGTAGCCGTAATCCTTCATTTTGCATCTTGGCAGAAAATTGGGTTCGAGCTTCTCCACTGGCGGAAAAGTATCAACAAAGTGCATCTTCCACCGACGACTACTAAGTGATGTTTCAACAAGAAGTACAGTTCTAAAATGTATCCTTTAGGCTTAAGAAGGGCTGCTGTATCTGGATTACACCTCTACAAGCCAAAGGGAATGATTCAAAAGAAATAAATCAAGGAAATAAGCCAAAGGCAGAAAAGCAAAATATGAATTCTCCCCTACTCCTACACGCGGGTTTTGACCCACAAAGTATGTTTTCTGCCGAACCATTTAAATGAAGCGATTTCAAAGAAGGACTTGCCTCACAAAGAATCTGAGATATAAAGAGGGCAGATGAAATCAACACATGCCATTCTGGCATCTTGATAGACCAAATTTTCCCCTTGGGGGATTTTTGAATCGAGAGCACTCAAAAATCACTTCTCCGCCCAAAGGAGAAGTGAAAAAGTGATTTTTCGCTACCTCAGAAAAGTTACCATTGTGGTTACTAAAAGTGAAAAGAAATTTCTTAACGGCCTGTAAGAGCAAGGTAATTAATGAAAATAAATCTATTTTACTTCATAACAGATTGTTCCATTAATGTTGAGGTCCTTTCATTCATGTCGCGCGGGAATTCGACAGTTAAACGGTAAGAAATGAAAAGTTATAAAATCAGTTGAAAGTTTTGAATGAGAGCTGTAATACCCACTCATGTTTTTCTTTTAGTTGGTGATGCCATACTCTCTTAGGCATTGGTTCCAGGTATTTGGCCAAATTCTTTTAGGCCACATTTCATGTGAGTTGATATTATTTCATTTGATGATGATACCTTTTTATGATGTTATGATTTTACCTTATGCATAGATAGATATGATGATGTTAACATGTTGATTATTATATGTCAGTTTCAGATTATGATATACTTACCCCATACTCGCATGTGTATGGTTGTCTTATATGTGAATGTACTTGTTGATGTGTTGTTGTGGTAGAGGACGAAGACGTAGTTACTTGCTTCGGCGAGATCCACACGTTCGACCGATCCCTATCATTGTTTGTGATATTATATTATGTATGTACATGTGTGTTCTTTGATGACAAGATTGTAGGTATAGGGCATCATCTTCCCTGAATTGGCAGGAGTGAGTGTGCCCATAAATATTCATCTCAATGGTAAAGAGGGGAGGTAACATACAGATCCAAAACCCTAACCTAAGCCTAATCATCCTAATGTAGGATGAGTTTCAGTATGACTACCTTATCCGAATTTGTCTAGGTTGACAGAATTCGAATACCTTTTCTCTCTTGAGTTTGTGTGTGTTTTGCTTGATTATGCTTTCAGGTGATTTTTGGATTATTGAGTGATTTTCCATATTCTATGATTTAATGGATTATAGTTGAATTAATGATTTAATTATATCCTATGTTTATTTTAAATAATTAATTAAATTGAAATATTTGAATATTTTGAATTAATTAAATATTTAATTGAAAACTATATTGTATTTGCTTATATGACTAATTAAATATTTGGTTGTATGCATTATTGTGACATAAATATTTAATCTATTTAATTAAATATTTTATTAATTACATATGCATAATTGTGTTGAAAAAGTATTTCAAATTCAAAAGTTCTTAACTTGTAATTAGGAGTCAAAGTTGAGTTGTGGCAATAAAGCATATTTTATTTAATTAATTTGGATTTACTTTCAATTTTCAAGTTGAGTTAAATTAGGGATGGACATGGGAGTTGTCATTCACCTTTGCATATTTTGGGGAATTTGAATCTCTTTAGGGGGAATTGGTCATTCGTTCTCTCAGAACAGGTTTTTGAGATTGGAGAGCTCTTGGTGATTTTGGGGTTTTTGAAGAATTGTGGATTGTTGTGGATCTTGGTTGCTTCAAAGTTTTAGAATTTTCTATTTCTTGTGGGTGTGTGTGTTCAGATCTACATTGTGCCAGATCTGTGGTTGAATTGGGCTTGAGGGTTTCAGATCTACTTTCATCCTCCAAGCTACATTCTTTTGTTTCTTGCATTGGATTAAAGGTAGGTTTCATTTGCCTTGTATGGATTCAATTTCATAGATCAGAGGTTTTCTGTGATGTTTTAGTGCATGTTTCTTAAATTTGGTCATTAAATGGCTTATGGATGTTTTCTATGTTTTCGGGTGTATCTAGAAGCCCTAGATCTATATTTCTATCATTTTCTATAATCTTAGCATCGTAGGGTTATGCTGTCAAAATTTTGGGAAGAAATTCCCTCTAGATCTCTTAGAAAATGAAAAATTAAACTCTGTGTATAGTTATACTATAGGAGGAAATTAAATTTATAATTAATTGAGGTTTCGTTGTTTTTCAAAGTTTTGGAGGAGCTTGGATCTATTATTTTTGTAATTATATATTCCCTGTACTATGTACAGACATGCTGTCAAAATTTCGTACTTAGATCTCCTATTAAACTCCTATAAATTGAAAAATCAATCTGCCATATAATTTATACTATAGAAGAAAAATAAATAATCTCCTCCTTTAGAAAATCCCTTTGAAAATTAAATCATTTGAAAAAAATTAAGTCTCTGTAGTATAAAATACAGAGTGGTGAAAAAAGTTTTTAAAAGAAAAAATAAACTACCCTTCTTATTTGATATTTTCCGTTTTCGAAATTATTGAATTAAAAATAAATAAATCTATTTTTAAGAAAATGTAGTTAATGCATTGTATCTGAAAATTAAAAAAAAAAAACTTAAAATGCAATTATTAAAAGCACAGTTATTATAAAAAAATTAATAAAAAAAAATATGAAGGAAGGGGTGGTGGGACCCCATCCCCACCAACCCCCTCAGCTGAAGCGCGCGGTGTATGCGCGTGTGGGAGGGAGGCAGTGGTCCCCCCTACCCACAGTCCTTTTAAAGGATAGCACAGTGGGCGTGAGGAAGGAGGAACCCGCGTGGCCCCCCCC
>MU227469.1:1368792-1386954 GCA_018584345.1 Thuja plicata | reverse complement strand
ATATATATATATATATATATATATGTACATATATATATATGATATATATGTACATATGTACATATATATATGTACATATGTACATATGTATACATCTAGATATATATATACATATACATATGTATATATACATACATATGTATATATATACATATATGTATGTGTGTGTGTGTGTGTGTGTGTGTGTGTGTGTGTATATATATATATATAAGTGCACAAAGATGGGGTAACAAAAAGGGGTATAAGATGCAACTTTTTTTTTGAAATAAGAAAACTCTGAACTTCAATGAGAAATTGAGGATACTTAGGCTAAAAATTTAAAAGTATTACAAGAACAAGAGTTGTTCTACTCTGAATCTAGTTTCTAAAATATAAATTTAGTTTAGAAATGGTGGATATTAAGGCCCTCAAAAAGGGGTAGCACAAAAAGTGCTCCTATTTTTTGATAAAAAATTATAATATAGCGTCTGGTGTGTTCCCCCTAAAATGTTAACTTTTTTAAAACTTTTTTTAATCTATCTAGTGAGAAGTTAGCTAACACCATGTAGTTTATCTCAGATTTTTTAATAAATTATTTGATGAAAGTATGATTTTTTGTGAATTTTCGAAGTGGACGTATCATGAAAATGTGAAATTTATGTGTGGTGTCACTAGAAATCATTGAAAACTAATCAAAAATCAAAACTTATTTTTTTTAAGTGTGTATAATGGAGTCTATCTTCTCAAAACGTAACTTGTTTCAAAATTTGATGAATGAGCCAAAATCTAAACCCTAAATAATACACATTAGTTTTTGACAAAAAGAATACATACACAAAAAAGAAATTAGAGATGAAAAGATTAACATAAATAGAATTCAAAATAAATTATATGGTTATATAGCTAATAGAGAGATCTATAATATCAAGCCATCTTATTTTATCATTATTGAATCACGTGTAAAATTGACGAGGAGCACACAAGAAAAATGTGATTATTTTGTATGTTTGGTGGAAAACATGTCTCAGACCTATTTGAATCCTCCAAGCCTTTGGGTTTGATCTCCAAGGAAAATCCAAGCCTTACGCTTGGTAAATTAAAAATTAGTTCAAAGTGTTTACATGCTATTATGCATACAATCTATTCAAATTTATGGTTTACATAGCGTGTAGGCACTATAGTGCATCACTGTAGTGCATACGCGCTACAACGCAAATGCATTGTAGTGCATACGCGCTATTTAACAATAGAAAAGGCTTGAGAGAGAGAGAGAGAGAGAGAGAGAGAGATGTTTTTATTACAAAATAATAATGTTTTGTTACACCTTTGATAATGATATTATTGTGTCAAGTTAGGCTTGAATGCATTGCTTGACCCTTACATAATTTAGAATCCTTGGGAGTTCATACAATATAGAAGATTTATTTCTATCTAGTCCATGTCTAGTGCACCTATTATTTACTAATGCATCATAGGTGGTCCTAGGACCTGTTAGATCTCATTAGTACCCATCAGGACCCCATCCTAAAATGTATATGTCAGTCGCCACTATTTAATTTTCAAACCATCTAGCCAAGTGCTACCCTCAAGTCAACTACACCATTCTTGAAAAAATGATCATATGAACCAAGCAATGACTCAAATAATAATGCATTAAGGCTAAAAATCCAACAATAGTATGCACTTACCTATCCACTTCTTGGTAACCAGAAGCAACAATAAATTTATCCTTTAAGTTAGGACCCCAAGACAGAATGCCTCTCTCCTAAAGAGAGTTATGAAGTCTTCTACCTAAAATATGTACTAGTTCCAATCAATTCTCTTTAGTGCCACAGCGTGGTCGTTCCTACGGAGTCTTCCAACAAGTCACTTGAACTTTCCCCTGAATAATAATAGTTTTACAATCATCTACCCTACACCAACCAAAAACAACAACAAATTATCACAAAGGGGTTGTAGGTGAAGGAACTAAGAGATAATCTAGGGATCACCATCATAAGAATCATGCTAGAACCAAGCATCTTACCCTCTATTATAGATCCAGAAAAGACCTTCTTTAATTAGTTTTACCCCTATTTTAAGAGTGTTCCATGTCATAGAACCCCTAACCATCAATTTTCACTGAGGAACATCCATACTATAAACACCTTTGAGATACTTGTGACTGATGATTCTATTCCAATCTTGATCCTAACAAATGGATGTTCTCCAATATAATTTGGCTACTACAATCTAACCCATTAAACTAGGAATTGTGATACCACAACCCCACTCATCACTTGGTATAAAAACTAAATCCCATCTAACAAGTCTCTACTTGGAAGATAGAAAATTAACAAACCAAAGGAATTAATGAGAGAGAGAGAGAGAGAGAAAGAGAGAGAATCAAATTATTTCACAAAACTAGACAGAGCCACCTGCAAAAAACATTTGTATATAGGCAAAGAATGAATAACAAACTACAACAAAGTAACTCTGCTAGTTCATTATATCGATATACAGGTCGAGTGGCTAACCATATTACAAAACTTTTCCATAATTTCCTCCCAAACCTCTATGCACTGAAAACCCACACTAATTTGAATGCCAATGTAGACTAGAAGAATGGAGCTAATATGAAATCTAAGAATTTGTGAAATCCTATTTTTAATAGGAAGAGTTTTAAAGAAATAAATAAAAGAATTATCCTCATTAATTTTCTTCCCCATGATATCCAAATATGTGTCCAAAGTTTTCCAAAATTTAACAACTTTGTTGATTTTGATCCTCCCCATAAATGTGGTATCATCCACAAATTGAAAGTGAGAATAGGGGGGAAATACTCACACAAATTCTACCCTTAAAACAAGCCCTTCCAAACCTTGGATTTAATAACTCTACCAAGCCCCTCATCCATGATGATAAATAAATAAGGAGATAGTCGGTCTCATTGTCAAAGATCCCTAGAGGAAATGAAAATCTCAGAAGGTTCCTCATCAACTGAGATTGAGGTTTCTCTTCACTAACCCTAACTTCTAAGGTCCCTCTTCTCAAGAACCCTCTCCTAGCTATAGAGCTCTTCCTGCACCATCTTCACTATTTGACCCATAAGGTTCAAGATCACTTCAATGTGGAGAGTTAGGCTTCAAAATAGGTTAATTGGATCTAATCTAATCCTTACCCACACTTCTTGCAATGGGAATCTGATCAAGTTCCAATTCATACTCCAAACACACCCAAAATAGGGCTACAAGCATTAGGCCTAATTAGGCACTTTTCTACATATAAATTCAAAAAATCCTTAAAAAGTACAAAAAAAATCTACTTCCAGACACCCTTTATGGAACCCTACAATATTTCACTGGTTTCCACTCCCCAAACTATTCGTACACTAGAGATCTACAATCATGCCAAAAAATCAAGATTTCAAAGCAATATGACTATGTGCACAAAGATTTTGTTTCTTGGCGCTTAGAAAACTTCTCCCAAACTTATCCTTTGAGTTGGGGCTCCTTCACACACCACTCTACCTTTCCACAATCTCACTTTGAAGCATTCAATGCATTCAACCCACTGTAACACACTTGCAATGCTCTGTAGACCCTAGCCATGCAACATAGGCTCGTCTAGGGAATCATTGAAAAAATATAAGACAAGCTTCCCATGGCCCCTCCTTCTATACATACATAGTACATGGAGTCACCTAACCCATTCCAAGATCCCATACAAATTCTATGTTGGAATGATGAGCTATGAACCCATTTGCATAGCCTGCCTGGTTCACACCAGTGATAGGGCTTAAAATAAAATAATTTTACAAACTAACACAAAACTATACAAAGTGCTAATCTACCACCACACAGAGTCACAAAATAAACTAATCAAACTTCTTCCATCCTTACAGAAATCAATCTACTCCATTAAAGTACTACAACCAAAGATAAGCTTCAAAATACACAGAAAACTTGTCACTCTTCAATTACTCTATTTTCAAAATGTCATCCAACCTTGCTCATAGGTCAAGGGAGGCCTCATATAGTTGACCCAATCCCTATCTTGATGGTTTCAGACAGTTAAGGAACCAATTTTCCCAAAAATGCAACCTTGCAACAAATGTTGTCAATAACAATATTCACAACTTTTACAACTATTGGGATTTTGGCATAAAACATGGTCAACCAACTCAATAACTTAAAAAATAGCATATCTAGGCAAATTCCACCTCAAATAGGTCTCTTAAACACTTCATTTCCTAATTTGACCCCTAAATACATAATTTGCACTTTTGCCACTACATAGGCAATATGGGTACAAATGAAAATTTTGGACATTGCTTGCAAGGATAACACTAAATACCTAATAAGACCTCCAAATAAACCTTGACACATCCTAGGACCCACCTAGTCCTATTATTCCACTAGTGGTTTAGCTAGAACCACTACAAGCCAAAAACAACATAGAAACCCTAGGTTACATTTGAGCCTTGCCTAGGTGCTCCCACACCAAGGAGGTAGAGAAATCACAATTTATCACCCAACTAACCCATTCACTACTAAATTCAAAATCCCAAAGCACTTTTTGTGAAAAATCCTATTTGACATTATCATATGCCTTTGCCATGTCTATTTTTATAAACATGGATTTCTCTTTAGAAGTTTCCATGGAATGAATGGCCTAAGTAACAATCACAATTCCATCCAAAAAAAAAAATCCAGCAACAAAGCCACCCTATTCATTAGAGATAATAGTTTTGAGAAATAGCTTGAGTCTCTTGGTAATAAGTTTTTTGATAGTCTTATAAATGATGTAGTCACAGTCAGAGTATTCCTAACGGAGATGGTCCAACCATTTAGCAAGAGTGAACATAGTGGAAATAACCAATTCTAGATCATTAAGAACTCAATAATGAACAAATAATGTGTCTCATAGGCCTTCTTCATTATCCATAATGAATATTTACATCATACATTCCCAACAACATGTCAGCTTACATTCCAAGGCATACATGTCTGCTTGCAATCAGAAATAAAGATCCATACTAGATGTGAAGCTACTACTGAAGTACTATATGTCTACTCCTATCTAAAACTACTAACTAAGGAACCAACACTACAAATATTAAAAATATTGCAAGCCACAAGTCGGCGAGAAAAGATCACATTCTCCAAGAATGAAGAAATGTATTACAACATATAGGCTAGGACCTAAATCCATAAGAACTCCTCCAGATATAAATTAAATGCCATGCGATTTCTCACAAAGGTTGGCCACGAATGTAGAAACATCCACTAAGCTTCATCGATTGTGAAATAGCTTTGAAGATTAGAAAAACCAATCTAACTATTAGAATGAGAATATAAACTATGACCAGACCCATACTTAAGAAATATTCAATAGGAAAGAACATATCGGGATGCAAAACCAAACGTAGATTCATCATGATGTCTAGAACACGCCATTTAGATCACAAGACATGAGGAGCCAAATTGAAGGATTTCCAATCAAAATATAGGAATAGGAAAATAGGAACAAACTGAAATGAAATATTTTTGGTTGATGCAAGATTGCCAAGATCCCAAGATGGTCCTACATCAAACACCTGGGGTTATCAAGAAAGTGAGCCTCTCACTTTGTAGCTGTAGAACAAATACACAACTATATATAATATTTCATTATGACCTTTGGCTTCCCAACCCTCATGGTTAACAATATGAACTTGCTCACAAAAACTCTCTACCTTTTCTTATCTAATCTGCACATCCTCTGCACCAAATAAAACAAGATGAAAAAACCAAACAGATCAGAAAAAGACTCACAAATAGGATCTTCAAACCATCTTCTCATCTTCATCCACTCATCCTCCTACTCACCACACCTTTATTCACTCTTTGTTATCACTCCATCAAAATGAAAGAAATATGGATTTTATTGAATCTACCACCTTGATCCTTCATCCACACATCTTCCTTCAACACCATCATCTATGTCTTCAAATCAGTCTTCATCTTTACTCTCAGTATGTCCATCCTTAATACCTCATACATATTCCCCTCAAACGAATACTACTCCTCTTCCCATACCTTCTCTGAAACAACATCTTCTTTCACAAAAAACAATCTGAATAGTATCAACATCAACAAAGAACCTCTCTCTCTCTCTCTCTCTCTCTCTCTCTCTCTCTCTCTCTCTCTCNCCCTCTCTCTCTCTCTCTCTCTCTCTCTCTCTCTCTCTCTCTCTCTCTCTCTCTCTCTCTCTCTCTCTCTCTCTCTCTCTCCAACAAATCAATATCTAACTAAAACAACTAAGTCTACAACTCCTTACCACCAACATGGTCATCATCAAAAATGAAAAACCTATTACTAGTATCCTTATATTGATAAAAAAATCCATCAACATCAATATAATCACAAATAAGAGCCTTACAACAAGTCCTCTCATACTCACCAACAACAATTTCATCAATTGGAACACCCATACTGAAAATAGTATCAAACTTAGCAACTATCCCAACAAGGTCATCAAATTCAACCAAAGGAATCTGAATTATAACTTTAGCAACATCAACCTCCTCAGTATCTGAAATCACATTATCATTCTCTATAACAAGGAATTTCTTAAGTTTCTCATCAAATCGATTCAACAGATTCTGAAATTCATTGATACCAATATATACCTTATTTTTTTCTATCTCTGTCAAATTATTCATAGGTGTGCATACCTTATCAAGCTTAACCTATTTCTTAGTAGTAACACTAGCTTTCCCTTTCCTTCTATGAAAAATATTCTTAAAATATCAAACAATCCTCCTCTAAATCAATAAATGCTAACTCAATCTCTTCAACTTTTCAATAGCTTCCTCACACTCATCCTCAGGTTCAGGAATCCTCCTCAAACCAACTACAACATTACAAATCTCATACCTCAACCCAACCATTAGGTTTTGAAATATTCTCTTTATACTTCTAGTGTTTATCCTATCTAGCAACCTCTCTCCCGTCACAAGGTGCAACTGTCTCTATTTGACAAACTAACAGCAAGATCTCAATTACCTCTCACTTAGTAATTTATTGAACATGCTCACAACCTACCTCAATATTATTATTTGTGCACCAATAGGTTGTCTTAGTAATGAAACCCACTCAAGGATTCACAACTATCAAGAAATACTCTCTGATCCATCCTTGCACAAATCATTTTTTGTCATAGGTTAGTTCCACATTTTGTCATCCAACAAAAAGCCATCCAGGATATTGCAAAATTGGGAACAAAAATCTAACATTGCAGTAACAAATAACTCTCAAAGAAACTTATACTATCCAACAACTAGAAACAAATCCTTCAACGATCCCTTTGTTAAATTCGTTTACAACTCTGAGTAAGATATTCAATCTGCCACCTCACAACATACAAAACTAGGGCTTCACAAGCTTAGTAACTTGATCTAGAGCAACAAATCTCTCTTTGATACCATCTGATGTAGTTGTAGTTGGATTTTCCCTAGTGGAGATGTTCCAACCATGTATTAATATTCAACACAATGGAAACAACAAATTCTATATCATTAAGAACTCAATAATGAACAAACAACATGCCTCGCAGGCTTTCTTTATTATCCAAAATAAAATATTTACATCATCCATGCCAAGAAACATGCCAATTTATATTCTAAGGCATAAACATCTGCTTACAATCATAAATCAAGATCCACATGTTAAGGTACTACTGAACTACTACCAAGATACTCTCTAAAACTAGTAACTAAGGAACCAAGACTACAAATATATAGAAGATTGCAAGCCACAAGTCGGTCAGAAAAGATCACATTCTCAAAGAAGAAAGAAAATGTGTTACAACATATAGGTCAGGACCTAAATCAATAAGAAATCCTTTAGATATGAATTAAATTCCATGTGAGTGCACACGTAGGTTGGCCACAAATGTAGAAACATCCACTAAGCTTCGTCGATCGTGAAATAGCTTTGAAAATCAGAAAGCCCAATCTCAATGCTAGAACATGAAGAAAAAATAGGATCGGATCCAAACATAAGAAATATTGATCAAGAAATAACATACTGGGATGGGAAGTCAAACATGGATTCACCATGATGTCCATAATATGTTGTTTGTATTGCAAGAGATAAGGAATCAAATGGAAGTATTGCCTATCAAAACGCAAGAATAGGAAAATAGGAACAAACTGAAAGGAAATATTTTTAATTGATGTAATATTTCCAAGATCCCAAGATGCTCCTTCATAAATAAACCACATTACAAAGAGAAATTGTTCAGAAGTGATCAAGTCTATTCACATTTTTGTTCTTATAATTAAGGGCCAAAAATTTAGAATTCATGGCTTTTGACATCTGCTTATTATTATGTGATTCTTGAGCCTACTCCAGAAGGTCCCATTTTATAACCTCCCAAAAATCCTAGTAAAATATTACCTAGAAGCCATCCAAGCCAATGAATTTTCCCTTTTTCAAGTGAAAGATGATATTCTCAAATTCTTGCAATGAAATGGGGTGAATTAGAGCCTCATTAGTTTACCTAGAGACAAGAGGGGTAATGCACTCCAAAATAAAAACTTCTTTTTCCCTAGTAGGAAAAGAATCTTCCTTAAACAAAGCACAAAAATAATGATGGGCTTCATGAGAGATGTCCCTCAAAGAGGAGAGATAGGATTCCCCTAAAGACACTAAGGATGCAATGAGATTACCTTTTTCTCTTTCCTTGACACTAATGATGCAATGAGATTACATGTTCCCCTTCCAATGAGATTAATCATTCCCCCTAAAGCTCTCATTCCTCCAATTTCTTGATAGTGATAGCCTCCTTTTTACGATAATAAAATTTAAGTCCCTAATATATGATCAAGTGAGTAATAGAATCCAACTGATTCTGAGATACCTACTTGATATAGAGAAGATTCACAAAACTTTTCCTATTCTATCTCTTGAGTTTCTACTTCACATATTACAATTTTAGACAAAATAATACATAGTTGTGCTCTTAGAGGGCTTCCCCTCAAACCACCATTCTATGAAAAAATAATCAAGAAAGAGATCCCACAACAACATGAGATGAAAATTAAAATAGGTCCTTTTCAAATCCCTATAAGAATCCATACATATTTTATTGGCTAGTAATATGATAGATGTAAGCTCCAAAGTGTGCTTGCACAATTCCCAAGATAGGACTTAGTTTGACCTAGACCAATACAGGATCCTAAATCCACTATAGGAACTCCCTAAGTCAATATAAATCTATCTAAGACCTCACCTAACTCTTCTCTAAGAGTTACAATAATTGTGCTTTCACCTTGGATGACAACTATCTTAGTTTTGTTTCAATGCTTCAAAGACTTGAAGAAACTAATGGAAATTTATCCATTCCAACTTAATCCATGGTACAAGGGAAATGTGGGCACTTGTGTTGTCCTCCTTATTCCCAAACAACTCAAAATCCATAGGCTTTCCCAGTTCAAATAGTCAAGTTCACAACTTGTCTTTAAATTGTCCAATTAGGCCTAATGGCTCTATTAGCCCTATCCAGAGGGTTTTTCTGGAATAACTTGCAAAACTCACACATGACCCCCAAAACTATTTTTGGATCTCGATACCATTTTTGGAGAACTAAAGTATTTCTAAGGTCTTGTATCCCCAACTTGTTTGTACAACACTTTCCTAGAAAGTAGGGCTTTTAGGCCTATTTTGGTGCATTACTATCAATGGTCTGATTTCTCCTCATAAATTAATCTAGTTGGATCGACAAAACTCTAAAATTGAACCTAGGGACTCATAAGACCCTAAAAACACTGATACATCACCTGGTTTAATCCCCCATCTCATTCCATTGTCTCTGCAATAGGTTTCTAACCTCTCATGCACCTAACGGGGCTATCCTAACTCGCCTAGGGAATGAGTTTAAAAATAGCTCCACTCATCTCCTGAACTCCTACATCTATATAAAAAATTTACAAAGGCTCAACTATGATATTCATCCACCCTTTTAAGGTTTCCAAGGTTGAATCTCAAGTGGGAGCCATGAAAACAAAAACTAGCTAAAAGACATCAACAGACTACCTAGTTTGCAATTATTTTCCTACCACTCAAAGATTAACTCAAAAGAACTAACACAATAAATGGAAAATTCTAAAATTACACCTCTCTACATGAATCAAAAGTTGGATCTTATGATTCAATCCATAAACAAGCTCTGTAACACCAAAATTCTCGAAAAACACACTAACACAGAATCACAGTCACTTTTTCTATTCAAAAACTTGCTTACAAAAACTCTATCCTCAAGATTTGAGCCTCAGAGTGTCTTAGATGCCATCCTCCACCATTCTAGGCCATTTTAAATCAATTCCCACTCCTAAATTTATGGGGATTCTATGTTGTCGAGTTGCATGCAACATTTTCTATTTCTTGCAAATGTTGTCATGACAACTTTTGGCATCTTTTCCATTTACTATGCCAACTAGAATATAGGGCCTCTATACTATGTAGTTTGATGAAATAACCATATTAAATTAACTCAAAGCATATTTTACATCCTTCATGGGTCTAGAACACATTTTGAAGCCAAATCCCTCTTTTAGACCAACTAGGCCTAAACTAACAAAACAACTAACAAAGACTAATTGGTGACCTTAGTACTAACACTAACTCACTGAGTCCACATGACCTACTAAGGCCTCAAAGAAAACACAGATATCTAACTTGGCTAAGGTCATAGACAAGCCAAAAACTTCTAAGGCTTGAGGATTTCCTAGGTGCTCCTGCACCATCCTCCCATAAACAAAAGACTTCAATACACCCCTGGATTGAGTAAGTTGAGATCCACACCCAACTTCTTGAACTCAGTTTCCTTGATCCATACTGCATCTGCATCAGATTTTCCTTTCCATTTGATCAATTGTTCTTTATACTCCTTCTTTCTGGTCTTCTTGTAAACTCTGGAATCTAGAATGCTCTCTGCTTATTGGATTGGTATAGTTGGCAAGTGTAGTTCTTTAACCTACACTGTACCTTTGTATAGTACTAAGTCTACAATGTTGAACACTGGAGACAAACCCATATCTTCTGGTAGCTCTACCTTATAAGCATTGGCTCAATACTTAGCTAGTATGACACATGGGCCAATTCTTCTCATTTGCAACTTATGTGGTGTTCCTTTCTGCAGTCTTTCCTTGTTAAGATGTACCATGACTAGATCTCCAACCTTAAATTGAACATCCCTTCTCCTTGCATCCACTCTTGACTTGATTTTATCAGTATTCTCAGTGAGAGTCTTCCTGACTATGTCATGGACTTCTTAAATATCATATGCAAAATCCTCAGCATATCCACTGCCTTTAGCTTGATCTTTAAGGTCTCTGAGTTCATGGCTGCCTCTAGGATGGATGGCATATACAATCTCAAAAGGGATTTTCCCTGTGGTTCTATTAATAGTATCATTATAGGCATATTCTTCTTATGCAATGAGTTGGTCCCATGTCTGACCATACTCCTTTGTCAAAAACCTTAGGATATTACCAAGGCTCCTATTTAGTACCTATGTCTGACCATCTGACTGAGGATGGTAGGCATATCCAAAAGATAAGTTGGCACCCAAATTTTGCCAATGAGTCTTCCAAAAGTGGCTCATAAACTTGGTGTCTCTATCAGACACTATACTCAGTGGTAAACCATGAATCCTAACAACCTCCTTGAAAAATAAAGAAGCTATTTGACTGGCATCATTTTTTGTCTTGCATGGCACAAAGTGTGCCATCTTACTAAATCTATCTACAATCACATAGACACTGTCCATCCCTTGTCTAGTTTTGGGAAAACCTACCACAAAGTCCATGATTAGACATTCCCATGGTCTGGTTGGAATGGGTAAGGGTTGATATAGGCTTGCATTTGTAGATGTTCCTTTGGCCTTCTAATAGATAACACAACTCTCAACATATCTCTTCACATCCAAGTTCATCTTGGGCCAAAAATAGAATATTTGGACTAACTCTTGGGTTTTATTAACCCCAAAATGGTGACTAAGTGCACCATTGTGTTTCTCTTGTATGAGATTCATTCTAATATACCCCTTAGGGAACACAATTGACGCCCTTTAAACAATTGACCAGACTATAAAGTGTATTTAGAGTACTGACTATGAAAGTGATTTTTGTACTCTTGACATACCTTGTGGATGTCTGCAAATTCCTCATCTTCATGATACATGTCCTTGAAGTTGTCATTCCCCATAATCTATATTTGAATCTCCTAAATGGTCAATGCTCTTCTGCTCAAAGAGTCTGCTACTTTATTTTGCAACCCTTTCTTGTGTTTGATGTTTAATGTATATGCTTGTAGGTATTCAACCCCCTTCATATGCTTTTGACTCAATTTTTCTTGTGAGTTCATGAAACTCAATGCTTGGTTGTCAAAATAGACTATAAAATCCTTTGGAAATAGGTAATTCCTCCATTTTCTCAATGATTGGACCAGAGCATACATCTCTAGGTCATAAGAAGAATATTTCTTCTTAGATCCTTTCAACTTCTGCAAATGGAAAGCCAGTGGTCTTCCCTCCTGACATAGGACTGCTGCAATTGCCACATTGATGGCATCACACTCCACTGTGAACAATATTTTGAAGCTTGGAAACACCAAAATGGGTTGGGTTTCTATCTTCTTTTTCAGTAACTTAAAGCCATTATTAGCTTTCTCATTCCAAACAAACTTGGTCTTCATGCCTCCCTTAATTGTATCTAACATAGGAGTACATATTGCACTAAACTATTTAATAAAATTTCTATAGTATTGTGCAAGACCATGAAAGATCCTTACCTCAGTGCTTGTCCTTGGAGTAGGCCAATTAATGATGGCCTCAACTTTGCTTGGATCCATTTTTAAGTTACCTTGTGATAGTACAAAACTAAGGTACACCAACTCTGGCTTGATGAATTCACACTTTTCTAAGTTGATCATCAACTTCTCCTCCTATAGCTTCTTAAATACCATATCCAAGTGTTTGAGGTTCTCTTCTCTTGTTCTACTAAAGGTGAGTATGTCATCCAAGTACACTACTACAAAATTCCCAATGTAGTCTTTCAGTACCTCATTCATCAACCTCATAAAGGTTTATGGAGCATTTGTTAGGCCAAATAGCATGACAAGCCATTCATATAGTACCTCAGTATTTTTGAAGGTTCTCTTCCACTCATCCCCTTTGTTCACCCTTATCTGGTGGTATCCACTTTTCAAGTCTATCTTTATAAAGTATCTAGCTCCTCCCAGATAGTACATTAGGTCTTCTATCCTAGGGATAGGGAACCTATACCTAATGGTAATCCTATTGATTTCTCTAGAGTCTATACATAACCTCCAAGTTCTCCCTTTCTTAGGTGCTAGGACTATGGGTATGACACAAGGGCTAATGCTCTTTCTTATAAGACCTTTCTCTAATAGCTCTTGGATTTGTCTAGCAATCTCCTCATTCTATTGGGGAGTCATTTTATAGGCTGCATTATAGGGTAGGGTAGCTCCAGGGATCACATCTATTTGGTGGCTTACTGACCTCTTAGGTGGTAAGGTGGCTAGTTGTCCATCACTCACTATACCTTGATACTTGACTAGCATCTCTTGAACTTCTTTGGGTAACTCCGTCTTCTTCATTGATTTTTCTGCAACTTCTTTTGGCTTCAACACCATTAAAAATCCAACTCCTTCCCCTTCTTCAAAATCCTCTATGAAATCTTTTTCACTCACCATAAGGACATTGGGACCAGTAGACTTCACCTCTGCATCTTCTGATAGTGACTGGATTTTGTATGTCACATTGTCTTTCTTAAAGGTGTAAGAGTTTTTAACTCCATTGTGCATAGCCATACTGTCAAATTGCCATGGTCTACCTAGGAGAAAGTGACATGCATCCATAGGTAAGACATCACATAAAACTTTATCTTTATATCTCCCAATGTAGAATTCCACCCAAGCTTGTTCATTAACTAGGACATGTTGTCCTTTGTTAAGCCTTATGACTTTACAAGGGTTGGTGTGGGGTATCCTTGCCATTTTTATCTTACTAACTACCTCCTCTGACACTATATTGTCAGTTGATCTAGATTCTATGATGAATCTACACACCTTTTCCATCATTTTACACTTCACTATATAGAGTGCTCTCCTGTGATTGCTTTCTTCCTTCACTGGTTCTTTTATGAGAGTTCTCCTCATCATAAGGTTTTCTCCCTCCTTTGATTCCAATGGTACTTTAGGATTATTGTTACCAATTGTCTCTTCGTTAACTCTTTTGTCTCCTCCTTGTGAAGTAATTCCCTTCTCTGGACACCTATATGCAGGATGTCCCAACTGGTTACAATGATAACACTTCATGTTCGCAAAATAGTTGCCTCTCCCTTGACTACTACCTCTTCCTCTATTGTTAGAGTTCCTTGCTCCACTTGAAATTCCCCTATTGAGGTTTCCTTCATGTTGTTCAAAGATCTTAGTATATGGTTGTCCTTTAGATTTAGAGATTCTTCCTCCATAACTACTTCTTTGTCCTCTAGCATCTCTTCCTCTAGCTCTTCCTCTTGAAGTATTGGAATCTTGTTTCTTATTCAACTTATCCTCCACCTTGATAGCAATTTGGTGGCACTTCTGAACTCTATCAGGAGTCAAAAGACTCATCACATCTTGAATGGTCCATTTGAGGTCATTAAGATACCTTGAAACCTTCAATTTTTCATCTTCAACTACTCTTGACCTCATACAAAGTATTTGAGACTCTTCATTGTATGATTTGACATCTAGGTCCTTCTTCCTTAGACCTTGTCTTCTCTTGTAGAGTTGGATTTCATAATCCTCAGGTATATAAGCTTCTCTTACTTTTTCTACCATAGCTCTCCATGAAGAAATAGGATTCTTTCCTTCCTTCTCTCTCTCATCTTGGATGAATTTCCACCAAGTGAGTGTTGATCCTCTCAACCTAGCTTTTGCAACCTTCACATTTTGAGCCTCAGTGATGCCATCACACTCAAAATGGTTTTCTAGGCCCTCTATCCAATCAAGGGCTATTTCTGGTTCCATTTTCCCACTAAAAATGGGAAATCCTTCCAGTGCTTTGCCACTCATAGATTTTAGAGCTTTCAAGAATGGTTCTTGTTCACCAAAAGGGTCATCTTCAGGGACTTCATCTTCAATGGAAAGGTCTTTACCTTTCCCTCCAATCTTTTCTAACACTTCACCTGCCTTCACATCAAATTCATCAACTTTTTTCTCAAGTTGAGCCAACCTATCTCAGAGTAACCTGTTCTCCTCCTCTTGTTCACCAACCTTCTTTTCTAATTCAGAATTATTCACCATTTTTTATTCTCCAATGGATTTTGTAGGTTGAAAAATTAACCACAAGCTTGATCAAACAAGCTCAGATACCAATCTGATAGATGTAAGCTCCAAAGTGTGCTTGAACAATTCCCAAGACAAGACTTAGTTTTCCCTAGCTCACTATAGGATCCTAACTCCACTATAGGATCTCCCTAATTCAATAGACACTCTTTCTAAGAGCTCACCTAACTCTTCTCTAAGAGTTACAATAATTGTGCTTTCACCTTGGATGATAACTATCTTCATTTTGTCTCAATGCTTCGAAAGACTTGAAGAAACTAATGCAAATTTATCCATTCAAACATAATCCATGCTACAAGGGAAATGTGGGCACTTGTGATGTCCTCCTTACTCCCAAACAACTCAAAATCCATAGGATTTACAACTTTAAATAGTCAAGTTCACAATTTGTCCTCAAACTGTCCAATTAGGCCTAATGGTTGTATTAGCCCTATCCAGAGGGTTTTTCTGGAATAACTTGACAAACTGACATACAACCCCCAAAAATATTTTGGGATCCAGATACCCTTTTTGGAGGCCTAAATTAATTCTAAGGTATTATATCCCCAACTTTTCCGTACAACACTGTCCTAGAAAGTAGGGCTTTTAGGCGTATTTTGGTGCATTACTAGCAATGGTCTGATTTCTCATCAGAAATCAATCTAGTTGGATTGGAACAACCCTAAAATAAAACCTAGGGACTCATAAGACCCTAAAAACACTATGACATCACCTGGTTTAAACTCCCATCTCATTCCCTTGTCTCTGCAATAAGTTTCTAACCTCTCATGCACCTAACCAGGCTGTCCTAACTCGCCTAGGGCATGAGTTTAAAAAGAGCTCCACTCATATCCTAAAATCCTACCTCTATATACAAAATCTAAAAAGGCTCCACTATTATATTCATCCATCCTTTTAAGGTTTCCATGGTCGAATCTCAAGTGGGAGCCATGAAAACAAAAACTGGCTAAAAGACACTAGCAAAATACCTAGTTTGCAATTAGTTTCCTACCACTCAAAGATTAACTCAAAATAACTAACACACTAAAAATAAAAGTCTTAAATCACACCTCTCTACATGGATCAATATTTGGATCTTATGATTCAATGTATAAACAAGCTCTGTAACACCAAAATACTCAAAAAACACACTAACATAGAATTGCAGTAACTTTTGCTATTCAAAAACTTGCTTACAAAATCTTTATCCTCAGGATTTGAGGCTCAGAGTATCTTAGATGCCATCCTCCACCATTCTAGGTAATTTGAAATCAATTTTTACTTCTAAATTTGTGGGGATCCTATGTTGTCGAGTTGCATGCAACATTTGCAATTTTTTGCAAATGTTGTCATAACAACTTTTAGCATCTTTTGCCTTTACTATGCCAACTAGAATATAGGGGCTCTATACTATGTAGTTCGATGAAATAACCCGATTAAATAACTTCAAAGCATCTTTTACATCCTTCATGGGTCTAGAACACATTTTGAACCCAAATCCCACTTTTAGACCAACTAGGCCTAAACTAACAAAACAACTAACAAAGACTAATTGGTGACCTTAGTTCTAACACTAACTCACCTAGTCCACATGACCTACTAAGGCCTTAAAGAAAACACACATCTCTGACTTGGATAAGGTTAGATACAAGCCAAAAACTTCTAGGGGTTGAGGATTTCCCAGGTGCTCCTGCACCATGATCCAATCCTCTCTAATCCAAGATTTTAGAACTAGTATTGCACCTATCCCCTAGCCATTAGTAGGATACCAAGAATATATCCAACCTCTTAGAGATTGCATCCAATCCACTTCTCTTGTCATTCCAAGTTAACATGACATTATTTGGCTTCACATAAAGAATATTTAAAAGCTTAATATTATAATTGAGGAGTATGGCAGAAGGATCCAACACAACCACACCCTCTCTTTTCTCTTCCATGTTGCAAATTGCATTGACTTCCTCTACCAAAATCCAAGGGAGATAGGGATACATAGAGTGGATATATCTAATATGGTCCAAAAGCTATAATTTTCCCAAGATATTTGTAGTAGCATAAACATTAGAAAAAAGAGAAATTTGACCTAAATCCAAACAAGAGGCAACCATAGAAATAGAAGAGTGACCTGTAATCCTCCACTAAGGTAAAATATTACTTGGATCCCATAAGAATCCATACCCTTTGAAATACCATTAACCCCAACATACTATCAAGCTCTATGCGACTAGCTCCAAGAAATTCTACTTTCCATATCCTCCACTAACAATTTAGTCTCCTAAATGAAGACAATGTCACAAGAATGAGAAGGAATTAAATCCCGAACAAATTTTTGTCTAAGGATTTTGTTCAACCCCCTCACATTTCATGATAAGACAATAGTTTATGAGGATGGCAGAAATGTGAATCAATGGGTTTTACAAACCTAGACTCAACCAAAGTATCACCAATAATTTTGACCTTCTCCTAGTCTATCTTCCGTCAACTTTCTTAAAATTTCTCAATAGGCCCCTTTTTAAGGAGTTTTTGTTGTAGGCCTATGGAGGGAATAGTCCTGTTACTCTTTCTAGACTCTAAAGACCTCTATAGTGAAAGAGAAGCTAAAGCTACCACATTAACTACATCTTTCGAGATGAATATCCATCTACCCATCCCTCTGATCAACTATGGCTGCATTCTATTGACTATTTTCATTACCCTCCTCCAATGTCAGTCACAAAAGTTTAGCATCTAGTTATAATTCAACTTGAATTCCCTCCTAAACTAAATTCTTAAAATCTTCAAACCAATTAGATACCCCAATGTTATATATATATATATATATATA
>MU227469.1:1322512-1350935 GCA_018584345.1 Thuja plicata | reverse complement strand
GTGATATTACACAAATGTCTACATCTAGACTGAGCACAGTTGGTCAATGGAAAGAGTTTTTTAGTGTTGACTGAGATCAGTCAAGTATTGAAGATGTTCAATGCTGACCGAGTCACTCAGGCATTTCAGTTATGGTCGGGCATTAAAGAAACTCAGTATTAACCGAGCTGATTATTCAGTGTCAGCCAGCTAATGATGGTTACATTCTATAATTAATTGGTTATATGAGGTTGACTGAATTGAGATTTATTACCTATTTAGAAGTGTATTCAAGTTGACTTGGTAGGGCTTATCATATCTATGAAAGGTCAATTTTGGATTGAATGAGAGAGTATGTAAAAGTAGAACACAAGAAGTGTGGAATTTTGTGATATGAAGAGTGAAGGCAAAATCAGATGGGATTATGATTGAGTACAAAACACTCAGAGATGCAATAGAATATTTGATCAGCAAGGATCCAGTTATAATCAAAACGTAGATCTAAATCAGAAAAGACAATTTCTTACACATACAGGTCAATTCATTGTTACTTTCTAACAATTGTAGTAGTGATCTCAAATCTCTTAACAGTGTATACTTATCAATATTTTTGTAATCCTCTCACAAGGTATCATTTCTATGTTGAAGTGTTGAAGACCTCTAACAAGGCCACTCCTCACAGGGTGATTTAAATCCTCTAACAGGGTCAAACCTAATAGTGTGTTATTGTAACCTTTAACAGGGTTGGCTCCTAACAGGGCTCACTCTAGAAGAGTGAAAAATAGTAACTAGTTACATTGGTGGTTTTTCCCATATTGGGTTTCCATGTTAAATCTTGGTGTCACCTGTGTATATTTTATTCATTTCATGCTTTATGTTTATGCACTTAATCACTAAACTATAATTGCATTGGATATTATAAAGACTTCTTTGACACTCGAGTTACATAAGATTATCTTAATTGACTGAGTAACAATGTTATATTGTTTAAGACATCTAAGGGAAAAGGGATTTGTTTTTGGATTAACTATTTCACCCCTCCCCTCTCATTTACCCATGTCATTTACAACAATTGGTATCATAGCTGAAAGTTCTTTTAGAGAAGGTTTCAAGGCCTAAGCTAAAGATCAAATATGTCTTACAGAAGGGAGATGCCAAAGCTAAACAAGTACAACTTCCATGCATGGAAAGAGTTGATGAGGCTACACCTATCTACTATTGGAGAAGCTGGTTTGCAATTTTTGGACAACAAATATGTGGAACCAACAATAGCTATGACTGTGGAATAGATGATGAAATGGAAGCTTCATAACATAATGATGATTGATATAGCTTGTTCACTCGGCTAGTTGGAATTTGATGAAGTCAAGGACTACCCTACAACCTATGATATGTGGAAGAAATTATAGGAAATTCATGGAGGAGATGCAAATTTAAAGAGAGCCAAAGAAAAAAGTCTCAGAGGAAAATTTGATCAGATGAAAATGAAAGAAGGAGAAGACATTACAAGATACAGTGAAAGAATCAAGAAGATTGTGAGTGCCATTAGAGATGCTGGAGGAATAATTGAAGATACAACAGTGGTCAGCAAGGTATTAATACCTTTACTTCCTATCTATGCTATTAGAGTTTCCACTATTCAAGAGATGAGGTGCAATAAGGATATAACTCTGGATACATTAGTTGGCAGGCTTACAACTTTTGAGCTGGACAACTTTGACAATTATTCTCCTAGCTCTAGCAATTTTGAGTCTACATTTAAAGATAAATTAAACCTTGGTAAGAAGGATATATACTCAAAAGGGAAACAGATTGAAAGTGATAGTGATGATGAAGATCTAAACATCATTGAAGAATTACCTACAAGGAGAGCTGCCAAAGTAAAATACAAAGGAAGAATGCCATTGATTTTATTTTCATGCAATGAGGTTGGTCAAATTGTTGCCAAGTGTCCAAAAAAAGAAGACAAAGAGGAGAAAAAGTTCAACAAGTACAAAGGCAAGAAAGATTTCAAGAACTACAAGAGCTACAAGGACAAATGTAAGAAGTCTTGTTATATTGCTAAATATTTTGATAGTGATGAAGACAAAGATGAAATGTGTTATATTGCTATTAAGGATGAGTCACATGAAGAAGATGAAAAGACAACACTTTTATCGCATATCATAAAAAATGAAACATGGATAATTGATAGTGGTTGTTCTCATCACATGACTAGTGATAAGACAAAATTTGAACATCTTGAGCACTATGATGGTGGGAGTGTCAGTTTTGGGAATGATGAACCCTACTATGTAAAGGAAAATGGTACATTACTCTGAAAGAAGTTATCAAATTCTATAATGCTTATTGGGTTGAAGGGCTAAGGAGAAATCTACTCAGTGTAGAATATTTGAACAACATTGGGTTCAAGGTAGAGTTCATGAATGGTAAGGCCAAGCTCTTGGATGGTAAAGGGAACCTAGTTGGAACTATCAGGCAAACAAAAGGTAATCTATTCTATCTTGATCTCACTGAAAGTTCATGCATTATTGCACAAGTAGAAGAAAGTTGGCTATGGCATAAAAGTTTGTGTGTTCTAAATTTTGATAATTTGGTAAACACAAGAAAGAACAAGAGAGTTAGAGGTATTCCTATTTTGAAGAAATTTGAGTTAGAAATATGGAAACAATGTCAAATTGGAAAGATGAGCAAGACAAGTTTCAAGAGCAAAAATTACAGTACTAATGAAATCTTGGAATTGGTACATGCTGACCTTTGTGGACCAATTGGGAAAACAAGTTATACTGGAGAAAAATATTTTATTCTATTTGTTGAGAATCATTCAAGAATGATGACTATCATGTTTCTCAGAGAAAAAATAGAAGATTTTCAAAAATTCAAATGGTATCTTGCAAGAGTTGAAAAGGAAACAGGAAAGAAACTAAAATGTCTAAGATCTCACAGAGGAGGAGAATTCATTTCTAATAAGTTCAATGAATTATGTAATGAAATAGGAATCAAAAGATAGGTATCTTCCCCTATTACACGATAAAAAAATGGAATAGAAGAAAGAAGAAACAGATCCATTATGGATTGTGCCAGAACCCTAATGATTGAAAAGAATGTTGCTGCCAAATATTGGAAGGAGGCCATCAACACTACAGTGTTCACCTTGAATAGAGTTCAACTGAAGAAAGGTAGTAACCAAACACCTTTTGAATTATGGTATTGCTATAAACCTAATGTTCATTATTTCAAAGTATTTGGAAGTAAATGTTACATCTTGAAAGAAAAAAGAAATCAAAAACTTGATGCAAAAAGTGATGAAGGAGTATTCCTAGGCTACTCATGTAAAAGAAAAGCATACAAATGTCTGAATCTTACTGCTCATAAATTCATAGAAAGTGTACATGTCAAGATTGATGAGTTTGCAAAAACATGTGAACAGAAGAGTTTTAATGAGCCTAAAGACTATAAGAACTTTGTGTAGCATGAACCTGATACTATGCCTATGACTCGAGCAACGGTGATTGGAAAGTAGAACTACCAACCAATGAATATACTACCACAAACTGTGCAACCTGAGTCACAGAATGTGCAACCTGAGATGCTGGTAGAAGAACCAAGTCAAAAATAGAGGGAACCAAGTCTCAGACAGAGGGACCCGAGTCATAGACAGTGGAGCCCAAGCATCAGATAGAAGAACAAGAAATAATGTTTGAGAATGATAGACCTAGTGGATCAAGTCTAGAATCAAGACTAAAGGATCCAGTAATTTCCAAGTATGTTAGAAGGCATCACGCACCTAATAAAATAATTTTAGATCAGACAGAAGGTGTAATGACAAGGAAAAAACTCAAAGGTACATGTTTACTTAGTGAATTTGAACCTAGAACTGGTAAAGATGCATTGAATGATGAAAGTTGGATAGAAGAAATGAATGAAGATGTTGAGTAGATTAAGAAGAACAAAACTTGGACTCTTATGCCTAGACTGAAGGAAAAGAATGTAATTTGAACCAAGTGGGTTTTTAAAATAAGATGAATGAAAATGGTGAAGTTTCTAGAAACAAGACCAGACTAGTTTGTAAAGGATATGCTCAAGAAGAGGGTATTGATTATGGAGAAACTTTTTCTCCTATTGAAAGACATGAAGAAGTTAGAAATCTTCTAGCATATGTTGCACATAAAGGATACAAAGTATATCAAATGGATGTGAAATCTACATTTTTGAATGGAGTTCTAGAAGTAGTCTACATTAAGCAACTTGAAGGATTTTTTGATCCTAGTAGAAGGAATATGGTTTGCAAAATAAACAAAGAATTGTATGGACTGAAGCAAGCACCCAGAGCCTGGTATGCAAGACTGAATGGTTACCTAGTAAGTATTGGATTTAAGAGAACCAATGATAATAGTAGCTTGTACATCAAAGAAGGACCACAAAACAAAATATTGTTAGCAGAGATATTTGTTGATAACGTATTATTCACTAGATATGATGACTTATGCAAAGCATTCTCTGTAGCTATGAGTAAAGAGTTTGAGATGTCTATGTTTGGTGAGATAAAATTCTTTGTTGGATTATAAGTACATCAAATGAAGGATGGTATCTACATTGCTCAATCAAATATATATCAAGGAGATACTCAAGAAATTTAAAAATGGAAGATTCCAAACCAGTTGGAACACCCATGTGTACTGAACAAAAACTATCTAAGGATGATGATTCAAAGGAGTTAGATCAGACCAACTACAGATCCATGATTGGAAAATTATAATATGTTTTTCACGCCAGACCTCATATTGCATTGGCAGTTGGTATTTTTGCAAGATTTTACGCTAATCCTAGAGACAATCACCTAATGGCAATCAAAAGAATTTTGAGATATCTGAAGGCTACTAAAGACTATGATTTATGGTATAAGAAAGGTGGGAACTTTGATTTGAAGACATTCATTGATGTTGATTGGGATAGAAGTGTTGATGATAGGAAAAGAACCAGTGGTAGAGATTTCTTTCTTGGAAAGAGGTTAGTGTCTTGGACTAGCAAGAAACATAATTGTATCTCTCAGTCTATAGAAGAGGCAAAATATGTTGTTGCAGCAGTGAACTATTCAAACATCATATGGTTCAAGTAGTTGTTGTCACGAATGAAGGAAGAAGTAAAAGAACCTGTTATTATATACTATGACAACACCAGTGCCATTAACATTTCAAAGAATCCTATGATGCACACCAAAACCAAGCATATAGTAATAAATTATTATTTCTTCAGGGAATTGGTACATGATAAAGAAGTAAGGTTGGAATATGTGAGTACTAAAGAACAAGTTGCAGACATATTCACCAAACCTTTACCTAAGGATGCTTTTTTGTATGTTAGAGGAAAGCTAGGGGTGCTTCCCCTAACTGAAGCTCACTAAAATAGAGTTTAGTGATGCATCAACGCAAGCCAAAGTGAAGATCTATCACTCGATGTAGGTATATCAGAGCCCATTGCAAATGAATTGGTACATTTAGGTGCATTACAACTTCAAAGAGAAATAGTATTGACTATTGGTATTGAAATTTAGTATTTGCGGAGATGGAGTATTTGGCATCTGTTGTCAAAGAGGGAGAGTGTGATATAATACAAAATAGATACTAATCAAGAGACAGAGTTTGATGTCAGAGGAAGAAATCTTATCAAGAGACAGAGTTTGATGAAAGAGAGAGTTTTTGGATGAGAATCAAAATAAAGCTAAGGACATTAAAGAATTTTTTTTGTTGCTCTACAATTCTTTGTACTATTACATGTTGTGTTTACATCAATGCCAAAGAGGGAGATTTTTGAAGACAATTATTGAATTGTGTATTGTCATTGATATTACACATGTATATACACTTATGTAGTGACGTTACACAAATTTCTACATCCAGACCAAGCACAGTTGGTGAATAGAAAGAGTTTTTTAGTGTTGATCGAGATCAGTCAGGTATTGAAGATGTTTAGTATTGACCAAGTCACTTGAGCATTTCAGTCATGGTTGGGAATTAAAGAAACTCAGTATTAATCGAGTTGATTATTCAGTGTTATCTGACTAACAGTGGTTTACATTCTATAATTAATTCGTTATATGAGGCTGACTGAATTGAGATTTATTACTTGTTTAGAAGTGTATTCAAGCCTACTTGGCAGGGCTTATCATATATATGAAAGGTCAAGCTTGGATTGAATGAGAGAGTGTGTAAAAGTAGAAGACAAGAAGAAGTGTGGAATTCTGTGATATGAAGAGTAAAGGAAAAATTAGATGGGATTCTGATTAAGTACAGAACACTAAAAGATGCAATAGAATATTTGATCAGAAAGGATCCAGTTATAATTAGAACATAGATCTAAATCAGCAAAGACAATTTCTTACACATACAGGTCAATTCATTGTTACTTTCTAACAATTATAGCAGTGATCTCAAATCTCTTAACAGAGTAGGCTTAACAGTCTTTTTGTAAATCCTCTCACAAAGTAACATTTCTATGTTCAAGTGTTTAAGACCTCTAACAAGGCCACTCCTCATAGGGTGATTTAAATCCTCTAACAGGGTCACACCTAACACTTGTGTGTGTATTTTTTGGTTCCTGCAAGCTACAACACAACACTTCAATAAGTCATTACATTAGTGTAAAACAAAGAATAAGCCATCAAATCAAACATTAAAGCCAAATTATTGCTTCCTATCTAAGAGGAGTATGAATAATGCTATAATTGCCCTTAGATTATGCATTAATCAGTGACATATACAACTTAGAATGAAAGATTCAATGAAAACTAGCCTATATGCTCAAGAAATGTTCATTTTAGTTCGAGAATTGAAGATTATAACAATGAAATTAAGAATTGAATGAAAATGCATGAATATCTCTAAGAATACTAGCAGCATAATTTTGCAAATTGAAAACTCAAATTAGGGGCCCATTGAGCTTAAAACTAATTCTATTTATAGAATAATTTGGTGAATGAAATGTTTAGATTGACAGTTGAAGAGAGGTGGAGATTGAATCTTTGGTGATCCAAGTGATTTCACTCCCATTGGTTAGGGAATTGAATTTCCCTTTTGGTAAATGGAAATGTAATTTAGGGATTTATTTAATTCATTTTATTAATTAATTTAGCCATGTTTTTGATTTGTTTTAATTCACTTGAATTGTTTTTTATTTAATTCAATTGTTTTGATTTATTGGCAATTAATTTGATTTAGTGATTAAATCACTTAGGAGATTAAATTTAACTTAATTAATTATGCCAATAAATTAAAGAATTGTCTTGACATAATTAGGGGTATGATCACACTTAGGGAAAATAGGGTCTATGGTCAGAGTAGACCAAATTAGGGTGGTTACATTTTCCCCTCTTTGAATAGATGTGCAAGCAGAGCATTGATTCATAGAAAGTTTTTGATGTTAACTTCATAAAGTTTGAGAATTTCGCACTTGATGGAAAGAAATGTTTGATGAGATCAGTCTCGCACTTGGTTGAACTAACTAATAGAATTATATTTGAAGTTGATCTAACAAAGGTCAATAAGAAAAGATCTTACAGATACCAATTGTAAACTTGGTTGTCATCAAAACATTGATAATACTGACTTCGAACTTGATCGGACGAAGGTCAATACAAAGCTGCCAGGAGCTTAATAAGAATTTGAGAAGAGTAGACATAAGATATCTAGCTTGTGAGAACCAAAGCCTTCAATCCAATAGTCCTGATTTTGTCAAGGTACTGTCATGTCTTTAGTTTTTTTATAACAAAGTCATTTTAATGTTGTTTCGAGCAAGAATTTGATTGATTTAAGTGTGATCATGCCCCCTCAGGAATGAAATTGAAGCAAAAAGAATAAATTCCTCTGTAGAATAATGTATCACTTGAATTGATCAATTGAATTGAGAAAGAACCAATTTAGAAGAAGTGAATAAATTAAGGTGTGCTTAGAGAAAGCACAATTTTACCAAGTTAATCACGTTAAAATGTGAGTTTTGAGTATGATAAAATGATGTCTGACCAATATTTTTGATAAATAATGTGTGTAATACCCTCTCAGATGACTATACTATTAGTTTTAAGTTGGACATTTTGACATAAACTATATGATTTCAGTTGTTTACATTTTGATAGATCTAGATGATATTATGCTCAGTTAGATGTTTTGATCTATGTATTCATGATTATTTTCTTCATGAAAAAGACTTATTATATGCAATAAATGGAATTCTAACCTTTCCCACTTATAATGTTCTATTTTGACTAACATGATTTCAAGAATCTTTTATGATGTTTTACTTTTGGCATATATGTCAGATGTGTTTTCATGACTCACGACGAAGTCGTAGTTACTCACTTAGCTGAGGTCCACACAATGTATCGATCCTGGTCATCTGTTTGCAATGTCTTATACATGTATATATATGTTTCTATACACATGTATCTCTCCTTGGTGATGTAGGATTGCAGGTACCGAGCATCGTCTCCACCTGGCTCCACAAGTCTGAGCGTGCTCTCTAAATCCTCAATCATTGTTGTGATGGAGATAACACCTGGTTCTGCAAGACTAAGCCTTGCCTTGATCCATGTTCCCGAGTTGGGTCCTTTTGGGAATTGTCTTTCATTATGGATTGATGTCTATTTATTGATGCTTGGCATTTGGTCAACTATGGATATTTGTTATAATCCCTAGAGCTAGGTGAATATTTTTTGTGGTTGAATTGTTGGTTAGTAATTATTGGATGGTATCATGGAGTTATATACATGGTAATATACCTTTTCTAATGTATTTAAGTAATGCATGATTTTTATAATAATAATATTTGCTTGGTTATATGTACACATAGGCATATGGGTGCACACATATGCATATGTCTATATAAAAATATATTTATGTAATTCTATAAATATGCCTATATTAATGTCTTAAGAAATGGGTGTATGTATGTACTTATTCATTATGTTCCTTTCTTGTTTTAAGAAAAGAAATTAATTGTCATATGAAATTACATTATTCTTTTAATAGAGAAAGTAATTAATCAAGGTAAAAGTTGGAATAAATAATAGGAGTTACCTTAAGCATGAATTAAGACATAAAGTAACTAAGGAAGTAATTTAACTAAAGATTTCTCAGAAACTACCTATTCATTAAAATTATCTAAAGACTATTATGTTTAAAACTAATAACCAATAAATAGTTATGGATGGTTGCATCGGTTGAACTTCTCGGGCAACCAATCCTACAGCATATTTATATTAAGGGAATATAGTAAGTAGGAGTTAGGAAGAAGGGCAGAGGAAAATTATATTCAGAGAACTTTATACTTATCTAAAAATTATTAGAAGGATAGAGGGAAACATTGGGAGAGTATCTTATTGGTTAAAAGGCTAGAGGAGTATAGGCTTGGGAGAATAGAATTGGATTGCGTCAAAGGTTTCTCTGTAGGACTCCAGGTAGACTCTACCCAGAAAAGAGAATCCTGTCTAGTAGATTGCTATGATTGTTTACTGTCTTCTATAGTTGTATGAACAATGGAATTCCTTGGTGTTTATTTGAATGTTTATGCTATATCGTATGAATGCAATAATGAAAGTATATCTAGTAATGAATTTAGTTTATGAAATATTGTATAATTGTTCTTCTCTATGTTTTTCCATCTTAGAATGTATTTTCTTATAGATAGAACCCCATTCTATAGATAATATGTAGACTACCTTCTTAGTTAGAACTTTATCTTTGGTGGTTACCTTTCTACACCTTGCACTTTCGGGCAGAAACTAAGCAGATTTACCATAAGGGTAGATGGGTTTGAGTGATTCTTTAGAAGGGGAACTGAGGAATACCAATTGGGTATCTCCCTAATTCTACCTTTTGGGCCTCCATCTTATCCAGTTTTACCTGGAAGGTTGAATCTGAAGGTTGTTGTCCAGAGGATGCACAAGTCCTAACCACCTGCGCAAAACTAGGTACCACCTACACAGGATGCATGACCACCTACATAGGAAGCACCACCTATGCAGGTTGTACCACCTACATAGATTAGGTCACCACCTGCGCAACTTAGGGCACCACCTATGCAGCTTAGGGTTCCACCTGTACAGGAATCTTCTAGTTTATGTTTTAGGGTTTTTGGAAGGGTTTAGGGTTTGGTTTTTACCCATGGTTGGCCCTAGAAGTTGTTCTTACTTGTAGAATACCCTATTTATACATGTTGTTATTTTTATGATCATTTATAAGATTTTTATAAGATTTGGAACCCTGATTAGAGTTAGGGTTGTTTCAAGTACCCTAGAAACCTTGTGTGACTTTCTTTATGTTCCATGTGGATGTTATGAACTCTTGTATAATTTTTTTTCTTATCCTTATGTGTTTTGATGAGTTTGATAGAGGTAGGAAACCTAGGAACACTAGGTGAGTGGCTCATAGTGGAGGCCGGGGCCCTAAGTGGCTAGTACCAGGGTAACGCACTGTGGAGTTGTTAATCCAGTGGTAACAATAATAATTTATGAGAAGGGAATTATGCATTAAATAAGATAAGCCTCTCCCATGTCGGTAGTGCTAGTAAAGGCTACAGATGGGAGTGGGAGAAGGTTCTATCTTGATAGTACAATCAGACAGTCTCATCCCTATGAGAGATGTTCGGTTCCGCATGTGGCTACTTGGGGGCCAGGGCCCAGAGTGGCTAACCAGGGTAACCCAAGGGGTGAGGGCTATGCGATGACACTCACCTAGCATGTCTTAGAGTTTCTACCGATGTGTTCATGTATTTGTAATCTTGTTATGTTTCAAATTGTGTTTTGGGGAATGCACTACCCTCTCCTTAGGAATGGCCTAGTTATCACCTTCTTGCATGGATCATGGTGTTTATCTCCTAGCATGGGGGAGTGGATCCCTTTTGGATATCCACGTGGTTGGGTGGTAAATATTTTATCAAGGTAATGTTCATAGAGTCGTAGATGGACCCTGCTTGTGCTTTCTCTAGATTTGTGGAAGATGAAGACTTTCTTATTGCTCCTTGTTGTTAATCATGTAATGATACTCCATTAATGTAACCTCCCAAGAGGAGATGAATGTAAATTAATATTTGATATATTCTAGATTGATGCAATGCGATGGGTAGTTTTAGGAAAAAGGGAAAAGGGATAAACTATCTTTCAATGTAAAGAATGTATTTACTAAGGAAAAGAAGTGATCTTTGTTTATGGAAAATATGTTAGAATTATGATGCCTCATGGTTATGAAAGAGAGTAAAAGAATTGTCTTTATTGATATTGTAAATGTAATGATTATTTATTTCTAAATGGAATATTAGGAAAGCTCCTTACTTTAGGCATACTTCTTTTAAAAGTTTGAAAAGAAAAGAATCTTGAAATGCTAGAAGTTAAAATGATTTAGACGAACAAAGGTTTATAAGAATGAATATGTTAGTGACTATGGTATAATGAAATTTATGAAATTGTATGGCCTTTCTTTAATAATAAAAGTTATGGTTAAGTCTTGTTCGTTGGGGAACCTAGGGAGAATCTGTAATTGAAATTTATAACTTTAGAACTTTAAAACAAAAAAAAAGATATATATAAGTTTAATACTTTTTAATGACTCTTAACTAAGTAAACTTTCTAGTTTTCTTCTTGGTTCCATGGCAGGGCATGAAAATGTGCAAATTGATGATAGAGAACCTAGAAAACTAATTGCGTAAAGCTTGTGAATCATTTTCAAAACATATGGAGCAATTATGCATTTTATCTAATTGTCGTAAAAATGTTACAGTGCAGTGCTTAACATCATCTGTGCATTCTATTTCATTCTTGATTGATTAGAAAGAGAACAATATGAGTTTCAATTATCCGAGTGAAGTTCTAGAGCTGCAAAATAGCTCAAAAAGTCAAATATATAGGTGTAAATTCACTTTTTACCCACTCATTCTTACTTTTAACCTTAGTAATTTAGAGAGCTCTGTAGAGAAGATGGTGGTCCCCATAGAGAAGCATCACTTTGAGCTCAGTCATTGAAATTAGCATCCACTTGACTACCTAGCTCCAGTAAGTGCACAAAAACCTAGCTTTTCAAGTTTGTAATTTTCAATTTGATGCGTTTTTGTTCAAGATATAAGCAACTTAGTTGTGTGTCGTTTCTTGTATTTAGGCTCGCATCCAATAAATGGCATGTCATTTCCTATTTTTTCCTTTAATCCCATGTCCCATCTTGTAAATTAAGGATCGCACCCTGTTGAAGGGTTTTCATCGCATGTTGTAGATTGAAGATAGTAATTTTAGAATTTCACACCCTATTGAAACATGGTTGCACGCGACATCCTACGTCGCATCCTACTAAAAAAAAATCGCTTCCCGAATGCCCCATCACATCTCAGAAATAATGGATTGCATCCCATGAAAGAGATCATACCCCATTGAAACATAATTATTTCTGGTGTTTAAGTCCATTTGCTTGCAAGTTTGACTATTTTTCTTCTGCTGACTATCAAAAACATTTAGCTGATAGGTTTTCTGCTGAGTTTCCTTAGATAGAATATTGATTTTGAACTTTTCTACAATTACTATCTCTTTAACAAGTTTTGTTTGAGGTAGTTTCATTCCAACGACCATATCTCGGTCGTTTCCTTGCTCTTTTGAGATCTTTGACCGGTGACGAGGCAGAGTTAGTTGCCCATGTTGGTCTACTTGCATTGAGAGATTTACCTGACATCCAAGTAAATTGAGGGTTGTTGACTGCTCTAGCAGAGAGATGGCACTCTGAGTACAATACGTTCCATATCCCCACTGGCAAGATTAGTGTCACACTAGAGGATGTGTGGTGTATACTAAGAGTTCCTATTATGGGCTGAGAGGTCCATTTTGATTCCACTTCTACTACTTCCATTTCCATTGTATGAAAATTCTTTGGAGATGATACGATTACTCATCGGTACCTAACATGGGACTATATGTGTGACCATTATGATCGACTTCCTATATATTTGGCTAGTTTGATCGGAGGTGTTCTTATGCCTAACCTTAAACAACATGGATTCATGGTGGGGTGGGTAGATATATTGGAGTAGATGATCATGTCCATACGGATATTTGCATGGGGTAGTTATATACTTGCGAACATGTACAAGAAGTTACATGAGATCGTGTACCATTATTCCTGGAGCATGAATCTAGGCATTTTGGTATTACAGATCTGGGCCTGGGAGCATATCCCAGTTACACGGCCAATTATGGATAGGAAATGTTTAGTAGAGAAACCATATGTGTATATGTATTTAGGTTGGATATAGAAACCCCATCTGGGCAAGGTGGAGTACTGGCGTTGTCTTCTAGACAATATGACTTTAGTAGTGTGGTGACCATATGTGGATTGTGAGGAGTAGTTATTAGATAGGTTTCATATGCCTTATTTCTTCTAGAGAAGATACCTAATCAGATGTACCAGATAGGTCATTGAGCAATTGTTCATTATACGTGTATTGAGATAGTACGACCATATGCAGGGAAGGGGTTAGGATATATCTATTTATACGAGGATCTAAGATGAGACTCCACTGTGGGGTCCTTAGTTGGTGTATGAGACTACATAGCATGCTATTCAAGATATGATTGTAGTACCTTGGGATCTTCAACCAGAGGTAGAAGATGTAGGATGTTCTGATGGGTACCATGTGCAAATGGTACAGTATCCATCTCCATGGTTTACAGTGCCTGATGGGGCCATTCCATGTATTGAGGATCCTCTATAGTATGATCCTACTAATGATCGACATGTCCGACGCAGAGGAGGAGCTTAGACAGAGAGAGAGAGGAGCTATGGGGAGAGACGGAAGTAGGGATAGTGGGAGAGATGGGGGAGACACGGTGGGAGGCACCCTCCTCCTGACAGGGGACAGGGTCTAGATGATCAGGATGATGCTCATGATAGGGGTGGAGGTGTACTAGGTGGTAGTGAAGAGGGTCCTAGTGGTATTTGTAGGAAGACTCACTTCAAATTCATTGATCCCTAGAGGGATCTAGGTCCACTTTTGACTAGAGATTAGTATAGACAGAGACAATGTCAATAGGATGCTCAGCAAGATAGGACATAGGATAGGCCATCTGGTCAGGATACATGAAGAGGCTCCTTAGGTAGAGATTGAGATGCATTGACATAGTGTGAGCATGAGCGCAAGCATATTAGAGTGAGGATCACTACTTTAGAGGCCTTAATTGATGATAAGGATGCACATCTTGAGCGATTGAGATCAGACAGAGATACATAGTTAGATAGGCTCAGAGTAGAGAGGGATAGGTAGCTGGACATCCTTAGAGTAGAGAGAGATACCCAGGCTTGGGTAGCTACTCATCAAGGACAAAGAGGTTCTTATTATTCAGGTTTATATCATGCTATGATGCCAGAGGGTTAGACAATACCTTTGTATTCATGGATGGCTCAGCAGTCCAAGGGGCCCATGCCTCCACCAGCTCCATTTGTACCACCTCCTCCTCCTCTAGATTAGGGAGAGGGTGGCAGTTAGACCTGATACTACTATTTTTGTCATATTTTTTAGATTATATTATATATATTGATCCTTATAAGATCATTCTTTTGTAATATGACATTTGAGACATGTATATATGTTCCTCATTGACACTCTGATACTCTTTTGTAGATAGTTTCATATGTTTGATTTGATCCATATCTGATATATCTAGGATAGTTGATCTTGAGTTTTGACATGTTCATGAGCTCTCTTGTTTTGATAGATGTTTATATTTTATGCACATGTGATCAGTATCTTAGTCTCTTGATAAGTTAGATTTAGATATGGAATGCCATCATTTATGCTCTTTGATTTATTACTAATATATGAAATGTGTTTCAAATGATTCTAAGTGAATATCCAAATGAATGTTTTTTAGATTTTTATTATGCAACATAGATGTATGGATGCACTTAGAATGTAGAAATAAATGCAATGCTTGAATGCTTTGTTTTTGTCTATTCCTCTTTCTCATGTATGAATGAAGAATGTGTGTCATGGATATGTAACCACATTAATATCAGTAATATTGATGTATGTAATTAACTTGAATTTTAGATGAATCAAGAATGTATTTTAATCTCAAGTCCTTTTCTTTTATTATGTTTTTTAAAATGAATCATGCAATCTCTAAATGCATCTACATGTAGACTCTTAGGACTGTCACTGATTTGTATACATTGTACCAATTTATCATCATTGGGAATTTTTTATAATGGACATCACCTGATAGTACAATTGTCACTAATACCCACTGGTATTATGAAATTATGACTACTATATGTATTGGATTCAATGTCAGAAATGAACTTAAGCATCAAGGAATAGAAGCTAGGATGATAAGCTAGTTATCTCTAAATGTTTAGATTCAAGTTCTGTTCAAGTGTAATATAAGATAAGTGACCAGTAATGACCTTGAAAATTCATATCCTTGGGTACATCATGTAGTGTACACCTTAATGAGAATCTGATTTAGAAAACAGACAAGGAAATTGTTTCAACTTCACCATAGTTTACACATAACTAGGATCGAGATATATGTGGCTATCCACTCATTTTGGCAGCCCTTACCATAAACATCCAAGTTAGGAGAAATTTATAGGATCATTTAGAGAAATCACCATATGCAAAAAACCAAGAAAATTTTATGCCCCATGTCCTTGTGACTCTTTGTCTTTGAATAGATGTCATGGAGTAACTCGAAAGACATAACAATCACCATTTGACAATCAATCAAAGAAAATTTATAACTGCTTAGATTCTGCTAATATGAAATATCATGGGAACATTAAAGACTCATAATCAAACCAAGATCAAACTATATGTTTAATTAGTATTAAAAAATACTATAGACTTATTTGTCAAGCATAATAGAGATTCATCAATCAAAATTTGGAATTCAACAATGTGTTATCATGTCTAAGATATGTGAGATTAACTTTGTCAGTAATTTTAATCCAATGTAGTGTTTAGGAATGCAAGTTGATTAAAGTATTGAGAAACACTAGTACGTGTTTGATTAAAGTGTTGAAAAACACTAATGCATTTAAGGTTCATGATTAAAGTGTTGAGATACACTAATGTGATGTCTATTACTGGTAGGTGGTGTTGAAGAAACACCTTTATTTGTGATAGTGATGTTTAGGTGCAAGTATTGAGAAATACTATTTTATGGAGAGGCAAACCAGCCTAGAGAAGATCCTAGGACAGCCTAGTAGATGCAAACTGACCATGCTAACAAAGATACCACCAGTGCAGAATGACTATTCCTAAGATGCAAATGTAGACAAATCCCAAGCAAGGATAGGACATTTGTAAGGAATTAGAGTCACCAAGTAGCATAGCTGCGAGTATGAATTTTAGTGTCATTAGTACATTGATAGATAGAGAAAAGGGTTTGAGTGATGCATGTTTGTCAGGTTTTCACCACTCGAAATAGATTTTTATTTTTTCTACAAGGATGCATGTTTGCCAGGTTTTCATCAAGGCACTTTTCTCATATTCAAATTTTTTTCTATTTTTGATTTTTTAATTTTTTTTTGTAGTATCAAGGCACCTATTTGCCATGTTTTCACCAAGGATACTTTTTTCAGGACTTTTTCCACTATTTTTGGATTTTTTCAGGATGAATTTTCTGATTTTTTTGGTATTTTCTGAGATTTTCATTGCATAGGCTCTGCTAGCCAGACATCAAGTGTAGAACCACTTCAAATGTAGATTACTAATGGGATTAGGGAGAACATCTCCCTCAGGTGTAGCTAATTGATAAGCTCTAGTCCCAAAAGTTGTAGTAAAGACATAAGGTCCCAGCCAGTTGGGTTCAAAATTTCCTTTCTATTCTTTTTTTGGCTAGTTCTTCTTTTTAGTTTTCAATTTTTGACTAAGAAACTTGATATCCTCCTCTGACATGTTCACACTTGTTTCATTTTTGGAAGAAGGATATGGTTCACAATAATTTAGGTAACAGGCCAAGGTGTAGTCATTAGGGAACTTCATGATAGGATTAGGGTCTGAATTCTTCCAATCAATTAGGTCAGGGTTTAGCAAGGATAATGAATAAGAGTTTGGTAAGGAAAAAATTGCATCAACATCAAAACTATTAACTGACAAGACATGTTCTATTAAGTCAACTTCTATAGTGTTTAGATCCTCAAGAGTTAAACCGTCATTAATAGAGTCATTGTTAGTAATATGTGGACCTACCTCTAGCGACTCATCAGATGATTTTTCTTCTTCTTCTTCTCTCTATGAAATGGAACTCATTGCTTCTAGTCTGATAATGTCCTATAGACCTAGTAAAACACAAGTTTCTTCATCAATAATAATAGGTAGTGGTATCTCATTTGATTCTGAAACACCAATAGTATTAGGAGAAATGTTATAACTCTCTCATCTTTGAAATATCGGTGCCAATTTATGAGTCACATCTATTTCAATGTCCATGGTAGAATCAGATAGGACATCCCATTTATAATCATGTGATTATGTTATTTCATCATTTGATCTACTCAGAAATTCAGCAATAGTTACCTGATGTGCCCTATTAGCCACTTGTAGGTCAAAGTGAGGTAAATCTAGGACATGTGAAATTGTGACCAACTGCCCCCAGTTAGGATGAAAATATTATTTTTGGGGTATTTCTTCAGGAGTTGTTTCTATCAATTGGACTTCTGGAGAGACTTTTGTTGTTTCCTCTACTTCTTGAATAGTAGCTTGTGTTAATAAAGGAACATGAGTGTCTTGTTGTGCTACAAAAGTAGGTAAATATCTTTCTCCCTGATATTCAGGATAGTTTGTACCAATATGAATTAATATCTCATAGGTCCATGGTTCCAATACTATTTCTTATTCTTCATCACTTCCTTCATCAAAGATTGGACTATCTCTTAAAGTGGGGTTTTCAGATTTGCTATTCAATCCTACTCATGTTTTATCTTTGGTATCTCTGAATTCCATGTGCATAGGTTCAATAAGTCCTTTTCCTTTGTCTCCTAAAGGTCCCTTCCCTTTATATCCCATTTGTTTGAGAAGTTCATATCCTTTGCCATATTTTTTCGGTGATATCTCCACATGTTTTACCTCATTTTCTTTTGGTTCTCCTTTTTAAAGCCAAGCCAAGACTTCTTTTTCTTCTTTTTATCTTCTTAAGAGGTAGATCCTTTAACCATACCATTTTATTTGCGAATCTATGGTTCTTTAGATGTAGTAGGTGTGAAAGATGAAGAAGGTTTCCCATAATATTTTGGAGATATTAGAAGTTCTATCAATGATGGGGTCATGTCTAGCTTGTATTTTTTGGTGTTTGAAAATTTTTACGCTAACTAGAGCAACTGATATACCTTAAGACTGATATTAGGAGTGGTTAGTTCCAAGTGTGAAAGCTCTGTAAGGTAACTGGACCAACTATAGGGTCAAGACTGCCCTCTTCTACTTCTGGCTCTACAAAACCAAGGTGGGTACACCTAATCAAGACTAAACTGAACTCTTTACCACACCTTCTACTTCTAGATCTGAACAAAAGATGAATGGTAAGTAAGTACTAAATGCCAACCTAGCATTCAGTGACTCTCCACTACCATGGGTTGAATAAGTAAGACAAAACCTTAAAAGGTAAAGAATTTTGTACTTAGTTTGATTTATATTTGTGGGATAGAACATAGCCAAACAACTCCAAATTTATATCTCCACAGAAAATAATTGATTTAGATCAGTGCCTTATCCATTGGGGTAAAATCTACATACAATACTAAAACTAGAACACCTTAAAGGCTAAGATTCAAATCCATAAAAATAAGAAATATCAGATTGCTCACTACAGGATCCTTACATAGATATACAAACTAAAATAATGTAGTATTCAAAGGATTTTAGTTTGATTCTCAATCAAATACCAATGAAATACACATATGCATAAGAAGAACTCACACAGTAAGCCAAAAAAACTTACAACCCAACAGATAACATACAGGAGAGACTCAAATCTGAAACAACTCATATCAAGTATGATGAAAACTCATTCCTGAATCAATATGAAAAGGAAATATGCAATAAGACAATATGAGAAAGATCATCATATTTCTATTCTACCTTGACATAAATCTAAAATACATCTGCTATCTCCTAAACTAGAAAAAAGTATTAGCCTAATGCTTTCTACTTTCCCAATTTTCTAGCCCCTTTCTAAATGGTCTTGAATATTCTTTTATAGGAACAAGAATTCTACAAGCTTCAGACCATTTTGGGTTTAGGGTTTTACAACCAATTAAATATAAAATTGAATTATGATGTCAATTTGAAAACCCTAAACCCTTCTCTTCAATTTGTGCAATCTGATCTACAATCAATTCTTCAATCCATGGCTATGAGCCCAGAACTCTGATAGGCAAGAAACTCCATGGCATGACCCTGAAAGTGGCTCCATAAATGCAGAAGTGACCAGGCAAATCTGTATGCATTTACCCTTTGATTATAAAACTATTCCTATTAAGTATGGATATAAATGCATTCTCATATATCAGATTTCCATCTGTTTGATCTTCAACAGCTGTACAGAGCCACCCCAAAAAAATCAAGTAAGGTCATTAATGTCTCTGAGAACAAATATTTGTTGATGTTTATGAAACCCTTTGTGAATACATTTGAATATTTAAAATTCTATTACAATGGCTATAGGTGGCACGGAAAATGAATCCGATGACTGAGATTGAAACATTTTGCCAACTTTAAAATTGAGTCGTTGATCCTTTTTAGTTACCCGAGCATAAGAATTTGATCTGCCATGTGTCGCATAGGTATAATCGCTTATTGATTAAAAATTGATCAGCTTTGATATAAGCCTTTATGCCTATAAAATGATCTCTTTTCAACTTGTCTGCACTTTAACCTTCCTCTGTCCTCAGTCATAACTTAACTTTAACTCTGATCAATGATCCGAAGACATGGCGACCGCTACATCTCATTGTCGCTGAACAAATTTTCTAACTCATGGTTTGTCTAGCAACCACATGACTACGATTAGATCTTCATCTAATCAAACGGTTAGTAGAAACTATCTTAACCAATAGAGAATATTCAATATTTCTTGGAGATCTAGCGACAAGGAAAAGCTCATAGTCGGTAAACAAAAAGGAATATTTCATCTCAATCAAGAGACTTGGAGACTGATCGCATGAAGCATGGGCCCACCAAAACACATGGTGTTGTATCACTTGTTCATAAATGTCATATCATCTCTGACACCAACATCAGCTCTGACATTTAACCTAACCGATCTTTAACCTTGGAAATTATGAGACTACGCGACTGTATAAACTCCAAGCCACTGAAAGATTTTCCAAACTGTAGTTAAATCAAGTGACCTCCCAAATGAAAGCTTACCTTAACTCATATTAAAAGTTTGATATGATCTAGAGACTATGCAACTAAACCCTAATCTCCAAGTCACTAGATGAAGTTGACTTTTCAAAATTTGTTCTAAGATCACCCAACTACCATTGATCCTTCCTTTGACTGTATCCAATAGTGGTCGCTAAGTCTCTTGATCCTTTCTGGAAACCCTAATTCCTTATGAGATTCAATGACCTGCATAACTCTTACCTAACCCACCTTTACCCTGGTTATATCTGGTGATAACCTGACCGTCGTAGGATTTATGTGAGATGAATGGTCTGTGCCAAGTCTCATGACAAAATGAGAATATGCCATATCCTTTTGAGACTTAGCGACATAAAGAAATCGCATAATTGCTAGATGAAAAAGAGTATCCATTTTGGGTTAGGAGATTACGTGACTGGCGTGAAAAGGGGCACACATGGGTAAAGGGATTTTAAGTGGCCAGGAAAAATTAATGACAAAATAGAACTTGGCCAATATACCTAGGTTTTTCATGATTTTGAACACAATAAGACTTAGGGTTTAAGCCAAAGGCTAGAACAATTTGCAGAGACCAGGAAATGAAGCTTGGAAGCATGAAAAATTTGATAAGTGCTAATAGTGGCTCCATCTGGGATGTATGCCTATTGCAGGCATAACAAGGATTCAGAATACTCTAGGAGAAGTAGACCACCTACTGGAAAGAAACTAGCCTAAAATAGAAAGAAGGAAACAAAGAAATATATACATACATGTTCATGATTTTTCCTTCTTCAAGAAAAGTCGAGCTTCTAAAATTGCCCATAAACTGGCAATTCCAAAACATTTCCAATTAATTCCTTCAACATATAGGAATCAAGATCCCACTTACTGTCAATCAGATATGGGCCTAGCCATGTGGGATCAAATTTTGCATGTTTTCTTTTGTCCCCTATCCTGGCATTCCACATCAAAACCATATCATCAATCTTAAATTTCCTAGTAGTGGCTTTCTTATCAAATAAATTTTTGCATTGCAACTGCAATCTGACATTCGCATCATGTGCTTGCCTCCTTAACTCATCTAACTATATCAAATCCTCCAACCTGGTTCTCATTTCATCTTCTAGATCATCATCATATATTTGGATAAATTTGTACATTTGCAACAAGTTATTCTATGGTAGTCTAGCATGAATACCATAAACTAAGTCAAAAGGTGCACATCCAATAGATTTTTTCACTGTTACTCTATCTGCCCATAGAGAAAGCTATAATTTTGAATCTTAGGCCTTCTTATTTGCATCCAATACTCTTTTAACAATCCTTATCAAACTCTTGTTACTAGATTTGGCCTGGTTGGGGGTGATATGGGGAAGAATATTAAATCAAAATTCCATATTGCTGAAAAAATTTAGTGAATTCCCGTGATCTAAAACACATAGCATTGTCCACAAAAATAACTTCTTGACAACCAAATCTAGTCAACAGAATCTGCATTATGAAATCAGTTACAACCTTACTTATGGCTCTTCTGGTGAGAATTGCTTCCACCCACTTGGTAAAATAATCAGTTGCCACTAGGATCCATGAATGGCCTCCACTAGACTTGTTAGGAATATCACCTATGAAATCCATTCCCCAGTTTTGAAATGGTGCCTCAACTCTAACAGGCTTCAAAGGAAGATTTCCACCAAATTTTAGCTTGCCTGAGAATATCTGACAAGCGTAACATCTATTAACATATCTGTGGACATCCTTGAAGATTGTTGGCCACCAAAAACTAGATCTAATAATATTATGGGTAGTAGTCTTAGCCATATAATGGCCATCACATGCACCGTCATGCATTTATTTTAAGAGATCATCAGACCTGTCTTGATCTACACATTTGAGCAACACTCCTTCATTGCTCCTCCACCATAACTATCCTTCAATTATTGCATATTTCAAAGCATGCAACTTGATTTTTCTTTTCTTAATATCATTCATATCAAGGGGAAAAAAAAATCTTTTGCAAGTATCCAATGATATCCTTATACCAATCAAAATAATCCATATCATAAATATAAGGTTTATGTTCCTCCTCTATCATATCAATGTGGTTAGCATCTAAATTGCTTTGAGACATTAATTTATAAAATCCTAAACCTCTTACCAACTTATTTATATGGATATCAATATTAAACTCTTGGATCTTATTGATCCATCTACATCTTCTCCCTGATACCTCTTGCTAGACTAAGATATCCTTGATAGCAGCACTTGGTACATAAGAAACTATGGTTGCCCCTACCAAGTAGCATCTGAATGCTTTAACAGCCTTGACCAAAGCATAGGCATGTTTCTCCATGATATCATATTTCAATTCTGTTTCTTGTAAAGACTTACTAAAAAAGGAGATTGGTTGTTCATAGCCTTCTAAATTTTTCTGTAATAACACTGCAGCAATAGTATTATAAGAAGAAAAGGAGAAAATTTGAAGTGGCTTAGTACAATCAGGGGTCTTCAAAATAAGGGCATATTTTATAGCTTTTTTAATATCTAAGAAAGCTCTACATTCTTCTTGATTCCATTCTACTTTGGCTCCTTTCTTCATTGTCTTTGAGATTGGCAAACTAGTCTCTGTAAAATTTGTAACAAATCTCCTCAAGAAATTTACTTGAGCAAAGAAATACTGAATGCCCTTGACATTCTTGGGCTAAGAGACTTTATCAATTACATTCACCATATCAGGATCAATCTTGACACCATCTTTAGAAACAATATGTCCTAAATTTTTTCCCTTTGTTACCCCACAAACACACTTCTTTGGGTTAAAAGAAACCCCATACTCAAGTTCCCTTACAAAGATCTTTTCAAGATGATCCCAATGTTGATCTTATTTTTCTAAATAAGCAGTAAGATCACCTTGATGGACTGCTAAAAGCTTATTTATAAAATCTACAAATGCCACATCCATGGCTCTTTGGAAAGTAGCTCCAGCATTTGTAAAACCAAAGGGCATTCTGACATATACATAAGTTCCCCAGGGTGTAGTGAATGCAGTCTTAAACTATTCAAATTAATTGAACTTGATTTGATTATACCCTGAAAAACCATCCAACATGGACATCATCTCGGATCCTATGACTCTTTGCAACATTGCCTCCATATTAGGCAATCCATAATTATCCTTTAAGGAATTTACATTCAAATTTCTAAAGTCCACACACAATTTGATATCTCCATTTTTATTTCTTACTAGAACCAAGTTTGATACCCATGTTGAATGCCTTATAGGATTTATGATTCCAGCATCCCTCATGATTTTTAATTCATCCTTCATCTTAGGTGCCAGAGTGGGATTCACAGGTCTCAACTTCTGTCTAAAAGGCTTAGTGCCTTCTTTTAATGGAATCTCATGCTGGAATAAATATTCTATGTATTCTTTTAAGTCATTGTAAGACCATGCAAAAACATGTCTATATTTCCTATGAAGATTTATCAGTAGATCTCTAATCTTGGGGGATAACTTATACCAATATATACCTTTTTTGGATCTTGATCTGTCCCCAAGTTTATCTCTTCCAAGTCCTCAGACTTACTAACTGTACTAGCTGACAAAGATTTATCTTTATTGTCAAAAGCTCTTTCAAGTAAAACCAAACCTTTGGGTACATTATTTAATTTTAATTCGAGATCTTCCTCTCCAAGAATATTGTCTTTTCCATCTATGGTTTACACAAAAATAGTAAAATCCATCTCTTTTTAACCAAATCTTGATTCACAAGAAAGGAACTCCAAAATATCCAAGTCACCATTGAAGACTTGCAAATTTTCAACATTGTCTAGAATGGATGACCTAGTATGAACCTCTACTTTAGAAATTTCTACAAGAGTAACATCTTCTGGTCTTAAGGAAATATTAGCCAACAAATCTGCCATCTTGTTCTAATTTATGTCCATCCATTCAATGCCAAATGCATCAAAATATTCAATTTCATCCCAAACAACATTCTTGTATTGTTTTAACTTTTTATTTTTTGAATCATATCTAGATCTTATTTGAGAAACAAATAATTCAGAAACCCCAATGACTCTCATATATCTTATCTTGTGTTTTGAAGCTAATCTTAATCCTATCAGCAAAGCCTCATATTCTGCTATTTTATTTGTGCAAGTGAATAACAGAGAAAATGAGAACTTATAGGTCTTACCACTAGGAGCTATTAGTAACACTCCTGCACCACCTCCTTCCTTTGATTTTACACCATCAAAGTGCATTTTCCATAGGTTATTCTTATCTGTAGGATTTTCCTTTTCTTCTGATAACAACATATGTTGGACATTTTTCTCAGCTTTACTATCTTTCACTTGGAAAGATCTGATATCTATATCCAAGAAACAATTCATTCCTTCATCTTCACTCTCCTCAATCATATGAGGAGTCCTGAATTCTCTAGACACCTTGATATTTGTACCAGCTATGTAAAATGTGGAAAATGATAAATCACATCATATACTACCTCCCATTGAGGCACTTCATTTCCTAGATAGAAACATTCCATATTGGGGTGGAATATCAACTACCAGGACACTCATTTTTAATATTTTTTCTGGAAATGCAACAAGTGTATAAGGAAGGGCCTTAATGGTACCTATGATAGGCACTTCTCTTGAATCCATTGCTTGACATCTCCCATAAGGATTATCAACTTGCAGCCCCATTGATTTCATTATTTGTCTAGGCATGACTGTATTTGATGCACCTGAATCAATCATGCAATTCTTGAGCATCTTACCATTAATAACTAGTGTTAAGAAGAAAGGATCAACAGTTCCTAAAGGAGGAATGAAGTGATTTGTGTTTAACAAAACCTGAGGGATCTTAGAAATAATTTATTCTGATTCTTTTCCCTTTGTATCTGATTTTCCCTTGTTGTTTCTTTCCTTCTCATCCATTTCCAATTTTGAAGCTTTTGTAATGAGAACACTAATCATCCATGCCAAAGTTGTCTCCTTATGCTCAGGAATCCTCATCATCTCCAAAAGTGGAACTCTGACTGTGATTTGGGAAATCAATTGGCCCATGTCAATAGGAGCATACTCAAGATCAGAGATATTTTGCTTGATAGCAATATTCTTATCCTAACTTTGAGTAGGATGATTTGGTTCAGTTTCCCTAACATCCTTTTGAAATGGAGAGACAATCATCTCTAGTGTCTTCATCTTAATCTTTTGAACATTGTTAAGATTTCCTAGTTTATCTATTGTTTTTACCCTTATCTTCTTCACATTCTTAGTAGCTTTTTCTTTTACCAGATGGTGTGCTACCTTCATTGCCAAATGTTCTATTTCTCAAATTATATCTACTTTGTGCTTGGGCAGCCAAATTTTCTATGATTCTAGCCCTTTCTACACTTGAAGGCCTTCTTGCTATGAACGGTTCTCCTCCCCTTGTAGTATTAAATCCTATTTTATCAATGTCTACTTCCTTTTCCTCAAAAGAAAACATATCTTGATCTTCAGCTTGATTTTCAAATTCATCTTCATCTAATGAAGACAACTACTAACTTTTTTCTTGGTCATCAGATTCACCACTTCTTAAATTTGCATATACCATTGCATTCCCAACATCATCATATAACCTTTCCCTGTCTTCCTTTTCTTGTTGGGATTGACTTGGATACACCTTCAGAGAAACAACACAAGTATCTGGATTATGGGGGGATTCACATTCTTCACACCAGAATTCATCACTACACATATTAGCTGAATTTTTCTTAAGAGGATCAAGAGTATCTTTGTTTTTCCTTTGTATCCTTTATGGGATAATGGGGCTCCCATCCTTGAATTGGGTATTGTATGGGTAGTTCTACATCCTATTTTTGTGATTATAATTGTTATAGGATGACCTATCATTACTTGGAAATCTGGGATTTTATTTTATGCTGGTTTCAGGTCTTTTATAGCATTTAAAATCTACTTCATATTGATTTCCTCTTTAGGCTTAATATTTGAAGGCTTGTCTAATTATTTCTTTGCAAGCTTTCAATCTTCTCTCCTACCCAACTTCCTAGATACTCTCTTATTAGATTCTATATTGAAAACCATTTTGTAGGCTTCTCTCATGGTCCTTAGATTTTTGTCTCTTAGGAGGTATCCCATCTTAGAATCAAAAGCATTGAGATAAGTAGCTAAACAAACTTTGTCATCCAATTTCATAACCTGAAAAAGTTTGTGCATAGCTCTTTGAAACCTTATGTTGAACTACACAACATCTTCATTTTGATTCTTCTTTATATTATTGAATTCATTCAACATGAATCCCTCATTGGTCTTGTCACCATATTTCTCCTTAAAGCAATCAACTAGTTCATCTATTGACCCTATAAAATTATAAGGCAATCCTCTAAACCAATCCCTAACATCCTCTGCTAAACACTGAATAAAAAGCTTCATTAATACATCCTCATGTACAATTTCACAATCATGCATCATATCCTTAAAATTTTTCAAGTGTTCTTCACATGTAACTATATTATTTCTAGTAAAATTGGGAAGCTTATCTCTAAGTTTGCATGGAACCTCATTAGGATAACCTTGGATATTATGAAAGGAAAATTGTTTGTACCTTTCTGCATGAGTGGATTTCCCTTGGAAATCAGTGTTGTCTTGGGAAGTGGAGGCTTTTTTATTTGATGTTGTAGATACTTCGGGACCAGGCTGAATAGGCCTTGTAGTATGTTTGAGATAATCAGCCTTCTTCTTCATCTCCAAAGTAGTAACCTCCAATTCTGCTAATTCAAGATCCTTGGCTATGACTTCCCTTTCAAATCTAGCTCTCTCAAGATCCATGTCTAATTTGGACATCTAATCCACATGTTTCTCAATATTTTTAGTCTCATTTATTGAAACTCTTGTCATTCCCTGTTTCCCCTTATCTTTAAGACCTAGTTGACTGACTATTTAAATAACAAGTTCCTCTTCAACTCTTAGGGTTTTCTCTACCTAATTTATTTCTTTGAGCTCTATTAGTCTTCTCATTCTTTGTTCAAGGAAAACCTGGTTCTATCTGATCTGATTTTCCTTCTCCTTTTTCTCTCCTTTGTCTTATAGCTACCTGCTGCTCGATCAACTTTTGAACTTCAACTAGCTTTGCAGCCATACTATCGGGATTTGGCAGAGTGGAAATAGATTCTTATTATTCTTTGTCATTAGGAGAAATATAACCTTCATTTGTACCTATTCCTACATCTACGGCCTCAAATTCCTCATATTCAGATGTATTTCCTTCATGACTACGTAAGACTAGTCTTTCTTCTGTGATTTCTTCTCTTTGTCTTTCATTTTGAGGGGTACCTCAAGCATTCCTTTATCTTATAGGCTGGTCATATTTAGATATAGTTGGGAAATAATTTCCCAACCTAACTTTAGGATGCTTTCTTAACCAAGACCTTGTTCCTTTATGACTCATTTTTGGAAAGAATGTGATAAAATGATTTCTAATACTCAGCACTGTTGCAGAGATTACTTCAGAGTCGCCACCAAAAAATTAATTGGGATCACAGTACTTCACAAAAATGAATATAAATAATATGTTGAGATTCAAAATTAGACCTTACAATCTTTATTCTCCTCAACGTTGCCAACTCAACTGTTGTTAGAATTAATCTTTCCTTGGTATGTATGTAATTAAAAGATATACGAAGGTCATGTCTTATATTTGTAATTCCTTTAATAAGGAAATTTAGATATTCCTCCTTAAGAGGATTCCTACACATGGCACACACCAAATGTGAATGTGGCACACATAGAGTATGGGAGTTACATGCAAACTCCTCCACTCATCTCTACTTAAGAGATGGCTCTCACACACAAGTTATGGTTCTAGGGTTCTCATAGGGATTCTAAGTTGGATTTCTTCTCTCTTCTCTCATTCTCATTCTTGTAATATTGTAATGAGCATATTTCTCTCATTCTTTAGGCTTTGAGCCATATTCATATTGTTCACAAGGGGTTTTTCTTGCTTTTCCCCTTTCAAATCCTTGTGTTCTTGTCATGGTTCTTGGAGCATTTTGGTAAACTATTGGTT
>MU227469.1:1301690-1319402 GCA_018584345.1 Thuja plicata | reverse complement strand
CTCTCTCTCTCTCTCTCTCTCTCTCTCTCTCTCTCTCTCTCTCAGTATTTTGGTAAAATATTTTCCTTTGCATACTCTCTTGGATTCTTTCCTTCTCATTTTCATTATTTTCTTTATAAATCTAACAATTGTAAGTTGATGATCCTTAAAAGGATATTGTAACTCTTTTGTCTTTAACCAGAGACTTTAGGATAATTCTTTTCTCTCAATTCCCCAGTGGAGTCACCATCTTGTTGGTGTTTGAAAATGTTTATGCTAACTAGAGAAACCAATATACCTTAAGAATGATGTTAGGAGTGGTTAGTTGCAAGTGTGAAAGCTCTGTAAGGTAACTGGACCAACTATAGGTTCAAGACTACCCTCTTCTACTTCTAGCTCTACAGAACCAAGGAGGGTACACTTAATCCAGACTAAACTCAACTCTTTACCACACCTTCTACTTTTAGATCTGAACAACAGATGAATGGTAAGTAAGTACTAAATGCCAACCTAGAATTCAGTTACTCTCCACTACCATGGGTGGAATAACTAGGAAAACACCTCAAAAGGTAAATAATTTTGTATTGAGTTTGATTTATATTTGTACGATAGAACATAGCCAAACAACTCCAAATTTATATCTCCATAGAAAATACTTGATTTAGATCAGTGCCTTATCCATTGGGCTAAAACCTACATACAATACTAAAACTGGAACACCTTAAAGGCTAAGATTCAAAGCCATAAACATAAGAAATATCAGATTTCTCACTACAGGATCCTTACATAGATATCCAGACTGAATTAATGTAGTATTTGTTGGTTGTATTCCTAGTTTTGTTGGTTTTCCCTAAAATGTTGTTGTCATCATGCCAATTTCTATCCAAAATTAGAAAATATATCCCAATTTGAATTATCCCTATGGAAATTTTATGCTCTTAGGTCAATATCCACATGAATAGTGAAAAAACCAAAACCCTGAGGTGTCTTCTAAGTTAAAATGCAAAAAATCCCTAAAATGTCAATCAAGTTTCTATTTTTGCATTACCTTTTTGAAAAACTTAAGTTATAAAAAGTCATGTGTCTTTTTAAATGGTCTCCTAGTTTCTTAATCCTAAAAGCATATTCCATTTTATCATGAGACTTGGTGATTAACTATTGTTGGGATGTCTCAAAATGAAAAAGAATATTCTTTGTAAGTTATGAGACTTAGTGAAGTCCTTTAATTGTGAAGTATCCCAATGAAGAAAATATGATCTGGCGACATGGAGATAAGTGGTTAAGTCACAGTGTCATGTGATATATCCTATATTTAGAAAATTATCATGAGACTTAGTGATTTCTCCAGTTGCAGGGTCTCCAGATCAGAACACAGTTAGTGATAAGTTTAAATTCTTCTATCGCCAAGTATCCAGTTAAAAGGTCAATTAAGTAAAAGGTTCTGAGACTTGGCGACAAACCGCAAGTTGATTGAAGTATAAGAAAATCATGTAGTCACTGGTCAAACATGGTAATTCAACATTTTTTCAAGGAATTTGGAGACAAATAACAAAAATGAGACACGTGTCCACAATAAAAGGAACAAAGGGTTGTCGCGTGGTCTCCCAAAAGGAAATTATCATTTGGCGATTAAGAGACTAAAGGATGTAAGGCTATGTATTTTAATATTGTCGTGTGGTCTCCAAATCATTTAGGGTTTTCAAAATATACTTAGCAACTTAGCAGAGCCGTCAGATGTAGAATAAGATAAGATCAACGGTGGTCGCTGAGTCTCTATCAATTTTGCATAAGAGTAAAATGTTCTCGCAACAATGAGATTAGCTTTAGTCGCATAGTCTCTGAATTAAAATTAAAAGATAAGGTTTCATGGGCTATGTCACGAAGTCTCTGAAGGAAATGTTAAAAAGTAGTTTTAATTAGCGATTGGGTGACTAAGGGTAGTCGCAGGGTCTCGTAAAGTGAACTAAACATTCAAAGACTTAGCGATAAGAGCTTAAAAGATGAAAAGTAACCTTGGTTGTGGAGTCTCTGAATAAACTCTGAGTTTGCCAATACTACTAGCAACTTGGATTTATTTGGTTGCGTAATCACCAAAAGTTAATCATGGTTAAGCTAAGGTGAAGGAAATCATATAGTCACTAGATCTCCAGAAGAATTGAGAGTTAAGAGATTTGATCAACGACAAAGAGATAATGTAATAGTCACGTGGTCGCCAAATATGAAAAGTGATAAAAAGTGACATTTACTGACATGACAATGTAGAGATTCATTGTCCAATAGAAATATAGGAGATTAATTACTATGTGAAAAAGGTAGCTGAGATGTCTAGTGAAGAACCAATCATATAAAGACATGTCATTTTGTTCAAATTTTATAAGGGTTTTTCTAAAAATATACTCATGAATTTGATTTCCTGTCACATTCATGAGCTACGGCTAGGATTTCAATTAATACCACAGCATGAAAACTTGAAGGTGAAATTGATTGTCTCTTCAATGATGAGCTAGGTACTTTGAAAAGTTACCATAAAGGGATGTTCACAGGTTTATTTTCATTCATCATACATCCAGAATTTTAGAGCAGAGAAATTGCTAGGTTTTTTGTGTCCAAAAATCAGGAATTGATCAATTTTAAGGTGATTCTCCATTTTTCAAAGTTCTTGAATTACCTTCAGTGCACAGAGAAAAGTAAGGAGTCCTGAGAGAAGATTTGTCTCAATATCAGTGAAAGAGAAGTGAAAATAGAACAAGATGAGTAGAGCTATTAGTGTGGCTTCTACCAGTGGGAAGAGCGATGAAGTAGATGAAGATGCCAAGGGGAAAAGGAATTTCTCTGATGAATTTATGAAGCTGTCGCCTGGGTCTACACAAAACAAGAGGGAAAATACCAACATATTGGCAGATGAATACTGTGAAATCAGAGATGCTCGTACCCCACGTTCTACAATTTTTTTCTCTCTATAACTATTTTTATAATAATTCTGATAAGGCCATCCCAATATCAAACAATTGGAGTAGTGGTTTGGCTAGGTTAATTGTTCCTGATGTCTATGTAGATGTAGACTTGTTTCTAGGACTAGCAAACCATTACAACCCTTTGTCTAGGACAATTAAAAAGAATGATGGTACTGCATTGTTAATTCTGAATAGGAATTCATTTAAGCAAGCTTTTGGTTTATATAGTACCATGTCCACCAAGATTAATATTACCAAGCAAGAAGAAAGGTATAGGTTACAGCCTATGGTTGCTAGAAACCAATTGCAAAAACACATCCTTAAGGAAGTTAGAAACCATATTGCCCCTATACCAGGAACTGCACCCTACTATTTCAAAGATTTACATTTCTATATCAAGTACATTGCTTATGCTTTGTGTAGAGTGTTGGGTATAGATGTAGGAGCTGAGAAGATAAATTCTAGAATTTTAATGATGGTGTTAGATTTGCAAGACGTGCATTCTAGTACTAGCTATGACTATATATAGTACATCATTGATAGAATGCATGAGGGGTTTGTAGCTATGCAGAAGAAGGGTAAAGATCCTAAGGATGAAGATCCTAAGCTTTTACATTATTCTATCCAGATGCATTTGTTATTGCATTTCAATTATAGTATCATGAATGTAAACAATTTGAACCCTCAGAGGATCTTTCAGGACTGGCCCAATCCTATTCAATTTTGGATTAGGATATGGAATTATACCTCCAAGGATTGTGACTTCTATGGATTTGAGAACTGGATTGTATACCCCTTGATGCAGAGTTTGAATATTAGCAAGACTAGACTCCCAGTGAAGGTGTTGTAGTTGCTAAGACCCTGTGAATATGTTGATAAGTGGGAGGGTGACCACAATTGGGGAGACTTCTTTTTAGAAGAAAATTTCACTATGATCATAGTATATGGGTGCACACATCCTCCTCATATCTTACCATATCATGTACCATCAAGATTTTCAGCTATGGAGTTCATTTGGCAGCTTTTGTTAACAGATAATGAGCACTTTGCACCACATAGGAAGGGGACATTAACCCCTAGGTAATTCAAGATCTTTCAGCTTATAATTGAAAAAGATGCCATTGATTTAGTGAGAAGATGGTTGGAAAGCTGAAAAATGGGAGCAACATTATATAGATATATTGATCCAGAGGGATTTATGGCAGGAGCTAAGAAACTCCTAACTCCTACCATACTGAACACATATGTGCATGGTCTTCGTGTGGAGGAGGATGCTACTAGGGATATCCTTGATGAAGATGAAGTGAGAACTAGGAGAGAGAGAATCCAAGAGTTATTGAATTTAGAGAAACAAATAAAAAGAAATGGATTAGCATTTGGAGGTTTTTACCCTGACCTGCCATATTTTGACAAAATCAAAGCTATGATAGATAATTTTTACATACTTTGTGAGCAATTAGATAGAGTTTTGGATGTGAAGAAAAGGGGAAAAGAATCTGAATACGAGAGTGAGAGTGATGGAGAATATGTCCATCCACCTCAAATAGATCAACCCCAAAAAAATGTTGTAGAAGCAGTTCAGATACAGGGGGAATAGGGGCATATCATAGACTTGACTGAGATTTGCCAACCTAATGATATAGAGGAGCCTGCTACCAAGAGGCAAAAATGTTACCATGGTCAAACATCTTATGCAAGAAAAGAGAAAGAAGGAGATAGGATAAGTGCTCTTGTTCCTGGCAACAGATTATATGATCACAATTTGAGAAAAGAAATAAGAAAAGCTAAGAGACAGTAGCATGAGGTAGAGGAAAACATAGAATTGCCTCCCAAAGAATGTATTGATGAAAGGTTGCTTCACCAACAATAGTTCTTAAGTGATGACAATTTTATAAAAACTGATGAATTTAAGGACTTCTTAAGGTGGCATAAAAAGGAGCAGATCAGGGAATAGCTGAAATTAGATGGTGAAGAAGTAGTAACCAATGAGGCTCTTCTAGCTTTGCAGACATATGATCCTAAAAGTGAGGATGTTTCTCCTGATGAGGCTAGGAAGATGGTCTTGAACAGTGGAATCTTGCTTGCTGAAGGCTGGGATTTAGCCTCAGCATTTATCATAGACCAAATTAGAAAGCAGCCAGATCTAAAGATGGAAAGTGAGATGCAAATGTGTGAATGATAAAAGGATTTGGATATAGTCCAGAATCCAAAGCATTTTCCATGTGGAATTTGTGTCCAAAACACCAAAAGCCTCAACTTTTGAATATTCAGGAGAGCATGGTTGGAAACCAGATGGTGTGGACAGTATAGAATATAAGGGATCTTGAAATTTTGCAAATAATGACACATTGGGCACACATAAATGAAGACAAGACAAAACAATTGTTTGAGAAATGTGGTGTCTTAATTGAGGAGGCTAGTGCCCTGGCAAAAGATAGGGAATTGTGTCATATCAAGATCCATCATCAGGATATGGTAATTGCTAAAATGACTAAGCAATTACAAGAAAAACTAGAAGTTGTGTATGTACCCTCAGTACAGTCTCTGCAGATAGAAGAGAAGGTTGAAGAAAAGGAAGAGGTTAAAATAGAGGATGTGGCCAAAAAGGAAAATGATGTGGCCATAAATGCATTAAGGAGCATTCTTCAACATAGGATTGATATATTAAAAGATAAAATAGATATAATTTTGAATGCATATAATAAATTTCCCATCTTGCATGCTGAAGTAATAGGGTATATCTCTATTTTGAACCCTTACTTTGTCACATGGTCTCCCAGAGTACAGTTGTTTGAGAAACTATCCTCTTTGTAGTAACATACGCCAGATTTGCTAGAGATTGTGACAGAGGTGGAAGATGAAATCAAAAATGTAAATGTAACTATGTCTTTCTTTAAAGGTAAATTAAATCAGATAGAGGCTAAGATAAGCCTATTTTCACCCGATTTCAATAGATTTGTTCCTCCTTTGAAAGGAGAAGATGATTAGGTTAAGGCCTTAGAGGCTTGGAGAAATGAGTTTGATAGTAGAATGCCTAGTAATGAGGCATTTATTACAGAATCTGATTTAGATTTAGATGGTTTTGATAAAATTTTGGATGAATCTTTCAAGGTAGAGACTGACATCAATAAGTTTTTGGTTGATGTCAAGAGCATTACTGATGTCAAATGGGAAAGAAAGAAAGGACAACTGTAGAGTATTCATAATTTTAATGGCCTGCAGAGGATGAGGTGACAGCTTGGGATTTGATGACCAGGCCAAAGAAAAATAATCCCATGGAGATAGAGGAAGAGATCCTGGATGAGGAGTAGAAAGGAACACTTGGCGCCTGACCATTGAGCATAGGGAGGTTAGTTATTATCAAAGACAAGTGTAGGTTAGCCTGAAATAGTGGTCACTTGATCTCAGTACAAATATTAGATACTATCTTGAACATTGTTAGACAAAGGTGCTAGAATCCAGATGAAGACAAAGAAGATCATATTTCATCCCCTGTTCTTGTCTTCCCACCACTTGACATTCTTATTTCTTGTCTTTTCTGCACTTTTAGGGTTAGGTTCCTTAAACCATCTGAAGCTTGTTGCATCCTAACTTTAAGGATTCCAAGATGGTTTAGGACCTATAAATAGATAAAATTGTAATAATTTTGAAGAGATGAAAATATATTGGCAAAACCAGACTTTCCTAATTTCAGTCTATGTCTTTGAGCTATTTGAGCTTTTTATGTACTGAAGCAGAAATATATGAATAAAAATACAGTGCAACTTTACTCTATTTTGTTGTTGTCTCTTTACTTATTGTCTATACTCTTTTATGTTTAAATTGTAAGGCATGTTAAAAATATTGGCTATAAGGTAGTTATTTGATTATTTGCAATCTTCTTCTAAAGGGAGAATTAAACTTTGTGAGTAGTTTTAGGGAGTACAACAGTGATTGAAGATTTGATACAATATTGAAGAAGTGACAAATAATTTGCAAGGCATCTTATCTGAGTTGCATGTAGGTTGCAAGGCATCTTACAGTATTCTATTTTATATATCTTTGTGGATTTATATCTATTGATTCTATAGGCCCAAGGATAGGCACTGGTCTAGGAACTTGTTTCGTAATCCATCATCATCCAAAATATTCAATACTATTCAAAATCAATTACTTTTAGAATATATGTGTAAAATCAATTGTATTCACAATGATTATAGTTGAAGTTCGTTGATTTCTTAAAGAGTAAATCAAAGAGGTTATTCCTCCTAGATTCACAATGATTGTAAAAGGAAAGAAAGATGAAATTCCCTATTATGTTGCTATCTGTTGTCATTAAGATAATGATTTGGATTGTCAAGCTTTTTCTCAGAATAGTCATAGTTATGTGCATTTTCATTTATATATCCATATAAAAATAGAGCATTCAGTACATAAGTAAAATCCACTCTAAAGATACTATCAAGTCAGTAATCAGTCATAGGTAAAACCTTCCTGAGTCAATGGATCTCAAAAAAGGAGGTGATAATAGGTATCCCCAATGTTATCAAAATACCTCATCAATTAGTGTTTTCTCTTACTTGAGTCAGAGTATCAAAGGCATTGGGAGTCATAGAGTCATTTAAGCATTCAAGCATCTTTAGGGGCCTTGCAAGAAAAAACCCTAACAATATTCAAAGGAGTTTAGTTTGATTCTCAATCAAATACCAATGAAATACACATGCATAAGCAAAACTGACACAGTAAGCTAGAAAACTTACAACCCAACAGATGACATACAGAAGAGACTCAAATCTGAAATGACTCATATCAAGTATGATGAAAACTGATTCTTGAATCAATATGACAAGGAAATATGCAATAAGACGATATGCAAAAGATCATCATCTTTCTATTCTACCTTGACATAAATCTAAAATACATCTGCTATCTCCTAAACTAGAAAAAAGTATTAGCCTAATGCTTTCTAATTTCCCAATTTTTTATCCCCTTTCTAAATGGTCTTGAATATTATTTTATAGGAACAAGAATGCTACAAGCTTCGGACAATTTCGGGTTTAGGGTTTTACAACCAATTAAATATAAAATTGAATTCTGATGTCAATTTGAAAACCCTGAACCCTTCTCTTCAATCTGTGCAATCTGATCTGCAATCAATTCTTCAATCCATGGATATGAGCACATAACTCTAATAGGAAAGAAACTCCATGGCATGACCCTGAAAGTGGCTCCATAAATGCAGAAGTGACCAGGCAGCTCTATATGCATTTACCCTCTGATTATAAAACTATTCCTGTTAAGTATGGATATAAATGCATTCTCATATATTAGATTTCCATCCATTCGGTCTTCAACAGCTGTGCAGCCACCCCAAAAAAATCAAGTCAGGTCATTAATGTCTCTAAGAACAAGTATCTGTTTATGTTTATGAAACCCATTATGAATACATTTGAATATTTAAAATTTTGTTACAATGGCTATAGGTGGCGCATAAAATGAATCTAACGACTAAGATTGAAACCTTTTGCCAACTTTAAAATAAAGCTATTGATCCTTTTTAGTTACCCGAGCACAAGAATCTGATCTGCCACATGTTGCATAGATGTAATTTCTTAATGATTAAAAATTGAGTAGATTTGATAGAAGCCTTTATGCCTATCCCATGATCTCTTTTCAACTTGTTTTCACTTTAACGTTACTTTGTCTTCGGGCATAACTTAACTTTAACTCTAATCAATCATCCAGAGACCTGGCAACTGCTATATCTCTTTGTTGCTGAACAAATTTCCTAACTCATGGTTTGTCTGGCGACCACACGACTACCATTAGATCTTCATCTAATCAAACAGTTAGCATAAAATCTCTTAACCAAGAGAAAATATTTGATATTACTTGGAGATCTAGCGAAAAGGCAAAACTCATAGTCACTAAATGAAAAGGAATATTCCATCTCAATCAAGAGACTTGGAGACTGGTCGCATGAAGCACGGGCCCAAAAAAACACGTGGCATTCTATCACTTGTTCATAACTACCATATCATCTCTAACACTGACATCAGCTCTGACATTTAACCTAACCCGTCTTTAACCTTGGAAATCAGGAGACTACGTGACTGTATAAACTCCAAGTCGCTAAAATATTTGCAAAACTGTAGTTAAATCAAGTGACCTCCCAACTGAAAGCTTACCTTAACTCATATTAAAACTTTGATATGATATGGAGACTATGTGACCAAACCCTAATCTCCAAGTCACTAGATGAAGTTGACTTTTCAACATTTGTTTTGAGATCACTGACTACCGTTGATCCTTCCTATAACTACATCCAACGGTTGTTGCTGAGTCACTTGATCATTTCTGGAAACCCTAATTCCTTATGAGATTCAATGACCTGCATAACTCTGACCTGACGTGCCTTTACCCTGGTTATATCTGACGATAACCTGACTGCCATAGGATTTATGTGAGATGAATGGCCCATGCCAAGTATCATGACAAAAAGAGAATATGCCATATCCTTCTGAGACTTAGCGACATAAAGCAATCACATAATTGCTAGATGAAAAAGAGTATCATTTTTGGGTTAGGAGATTACGTGATTGGTGTGAAAAGGGAATCCACACATGGGTAAAGGGATTTTTTAAGTGGCAAGGAAAAAGTAACGAAAAAATAGAACTTGGCCAAGATACCTAGGGTTTTCATGATTTTGAACACAATAAGACTTAAGGTTTAAGCCAGAGGCTAGAACAATTTGCAGAGACCAGGAAAAGAAGCTTGGAAGTATGAAAATTTTGATAAGTGCTAACAGTATTCTCCCATATTGGTTCCTTCAAGCTTTAATGTCTTTCCAAAGCTTCTCATAACCATGTCTTTAGTATTTTCAGGTATAGTTTCTTTTGGAACTCCTTGTTATGAGCGACCATAATCTATGCTTTAACATTGTTGCAAGTATAACTGGCATCCGCAGGAATTGTTACTTCCACCCCATTGTGTGGGAATTTAATACATTGGTGGTAAGTAGATGGTACTGCTTGTATTTCATGGATCCAAGGTCCCCTAATATTATGTTTTAAGCCAAGGGTAGATCTAGAACTTGATAGATCACATTTCTTTCAAATGGTCCTATTTTGATTTGGTAGAACAATGAGGCCTTTAGAGGATCTTTCTTCTTCATCGTAAGCTTTGATAGTGATCTTACTTCTTGAATCAATGGTTTGTTCTAAAAGTCCCAAATTCTTTATCAGATTGAGAGTACAAATGTTCAACCCTGCGCGTCCATCTATCAATACATATCTGACATGGGATTTGTGAATTAGGGCTTCAATGTGTAGGGGTTGGTTATGCAGATGTGTTAATGATTTGTCATTTTCTTTTGAAAAAGAGAGATAGTGTGGTGCTGAGATATGATTTACTATTGCTTGGAACTTTTCTACATCAATGTCTTTTGGCATATTTTTTGTATGTAGGGATTTTTCAAGAACTTCCCTATGCACTAAGGAGATTTTAATTAGCTCAAATATAGAAATTTGAGCAGAGGCTCTTTGCAATTGATCCACCAAGTTATAGTTTTCTACAGGAATGGTAACTATTTTTCTTGTTGCTACTGGTTTGGGAATAGTGATAATAGGTATCTTGGAAGATGTTTCTGGTTTTTATGAGGAACTAAGTCCTTTGATTGTCACTTGTGCTTGACTTTGAGTCACCGCATTTGTTTGTGAAGATGTGTCTTTAACACCTTTGATAGTGATCACATTGATTGATTCGTATTTAATGTCCAACATGTTGATCACATTGTCATCATTGGAGTAGGTGTAATTCACTTCGTTTCCTTTTCCTTTAGAAAGACACAATAAGAATTATCATCCCACCATTTTCACTTAACTTCTGGTTCCCATGGTTTTGAATTGGGAATGGTAAGAACTTTGTTGTCCAAGAGTATCTTCAAAACTGTCTCAAGAGGTTCACCCAAAGGAGTGAATGTTCATTGACTTTTATAAGTCCATAGTCTACTCTTGTTCTTGTCTTTGTTTGCTTTAGGTATTTTAGTTTTTAACATGGAATCTTTGTTTGCTTGCATGCTATTCATTAGATTAAACAGTGTTGGTTTAGGAATAGCATTAGATTCATCTACCACTCCATTGTTAACAACATTCTTGGTTTGTTTCCACCACTTAGGCTTGTTGTTATAGTTGGTAGATTTGTTATCATTTTGAAGAGTGATTTCTCCTTTCTTAACCATGACCTCTTCAATATGGATAACATTTCTAATCATCCTATCAAAGCTAGGTGAATCTTGCATTCACAAAGCATAGTTTAATTTAGGTATTAAGTTGTTTATGAAGATTTCCATCTTTTGAGATTTGGGGATAGCTTTTGAATACCTTAGAAAGATTTTCCTCCACCTTTGTAAAAAGTGTGTAAAGGATTCACCAGTTATTTGTTTTGTGTTACACAAGCCCATCATAGTTACATCATGTTGTATATTGTAGGATTAATGTTGAACAAAATGTTGTATCAACTCCTCAAAAGATTTCACCTTAGGTGTTGTTATGCCCTGCATACCTGTCCCTACATTTTGTGGGAAAAATGTTGGGTCCCCCTTTTTTTCTTTTGTTTTCCCTTTGGTTTCTCTTTATTTTCCTTTTGTTTCCCTCTGGCCTTTGCTTCTGCAAGGGTCATTTTCTTTGATTTTTGGTTCTCCTTCCTCTGGGACCCAGCCCCAGAGTGTTATGTCTTCTGATTCGGTCAGATTTCCAGACTCTAGGACTCCCTATCATCACTTCCTCTTTTGCTAGAGGGTGCATCTATTTGGAATCCACAGGTCCAGAGTTTAGAGGGTTTTCCTTTCCCTGGGTTTGTGGAAGGAAGAAACATATTTTACCCTAAGGGTATGAATATGGATTCACCTATCACTTTCACACTTACCATGAACAAATTATCTAGAGTGATTATCCAGAGCGATTACCCATAGCGATTAAGGTGATTAAACAATGACTAAGTGCAATTTTGTCTTAGTGCTCGATACTTCTTAAACAATAATTATCAGGGGTGCATTGGTGGTCATTTTGAGGTCTGTGAAAGCTTCATCAGTTGTAGAGCACCTTGCATGCTCATTCTCCCACATTCTTTGTGTTTTAAGGTAGGTCCTTTGGCTCTATTCTTCTTGGTTTTTTTCTTCTTTGTTTTGCTTTGTTTTTCTTGTGCATGTTTCTTTGCTTTCAATTTTGTTTTCATTCTATTTTTTTTTTCTTTTTGGTTTGTTGTCACCTCCGGTTGTTGGGATGGCTCTGCCAGAGGGTCATCCACCCTCTGTTGAAATGTAAGATTAGTATAGCACTTGAATATACCCTGTACATTTTGTAATTATATGTAAATAGTTGTACATAGGGTTGTTTTTTCCTTGGCCCTCATTTTGTTTTGGCCCTCTATGTATTTTTGTACACTACTATATATCTTCCCTTCCCATGGCAAGCTCATCACTCTCTCCACATTGATGCCAAGTTTGGAGCTCATTTTCATGGTGTCTGCCTGGATTGAACTTGACACCTTGACTATTTGAGCCATGGTAGTTTTCTCTCCCCTCTGTCACTTGTCATTAATGGCAAGATTAATTTCCCCAAGAGTGAGAATTAAAAAACATCCCATCTGGCATTCATTTCCCTCATGTCAACCCACCTATCACCATTAAGGGCCATTACACTATCTATCACATGACCACATGACAACCTAGGTCAGCCAAGTATGACTCCCTACCCAGTCACATCAGTAACGGCTATTTTATCCAGACTCTGGGTGCTGATGAGTTCCAGAGTCTTCATCCCATTTTATCGCATAAACTAATACCCCAGGACCTCCGGTTGTCAATCAAAATTGAGTCATTGTTAATTTTTATATTCTGGGATTCTGATGCTTACTAACATTCTTTAGACAGGTGCAAAATGGTAATAAATTCCCTAAAATCCATAAAAGTATTATATTTTTATCATATTATACATATTGATAGTTCTCTGGTCTTACAGGTTGCAGGTAATCCAACATGTCTGAAGTAACAACTCCTCTTGGAAGTCTGGAGCTTCCAACTACCTCCACTCGGGCGGTCACAAAATCAAAGGCAGAAAAGATGTTGGAAAAACTCCCATTAACCTCCAAATACCTGAGGGAGGGTGTTTTGGTGGGGTCCAAAGTAGACTCCAAGCTGTAGGAAATCACAGATACACAACCCGGACTATGGGCTGATTTTCAGGGCCTTGTCCAAATAATGTACCAATAGAGTGCTATCAGAAATGATATGCCAAAGAATGTGGCCACCTCTGGAATTATTAAAGTTACATATTTCTCCTGCTTGGTACAAGCACCAGAGCTGATCCTTCAACTGGAAATGCACTACAACACTTCCACCTGGGTAGTTTTTCTTGCCAATTCTCTACCACTACACTACCTGGCAGCCATTGTTAACTTGGATGCCGCCAGTTTTTATTTAGGGCTGGGAATCCCCCATTTCAAGGGAGCCCTTGTTATCTCCCAGACTATGTCACTGAAGGAGTTCAAATAAATTCCCCTTCTCGCTTGACAACATCTCAATAATCACTGGCTAAAGTCCCCGAGAAGGGACTATAAGAAGATGAAGCTAGAGATTCCCCACAGAGACTTTAAAGAATGCATTCAGGCGAGAATAATCTTTTTGTGCAGGCTCTTTGGAGAGCCCCATACCAGAGACTTTTCAGCATGGATGTATTATTTTCTCTACTACATCACCACCTATAGTCAGACCTTTGACTGGGCGACCATCATCGCCAATCATATAGATTTCCATTTAAAGATTGTCCTCTAGAATTCAAAGTTCTACATGACCTCATACATATTATGGGCACTGGCCCAATAGAGACCTGCTCTTTGGGGTTTTTAGATAGTGGGAATTCTTGGGAATGGTCCCAACCAACTTGTCCCATGGGAACATTATCCCTAGATCCAGTGGGAAGCCTCCTTCCCCCTTTTTTGTAGGGTAAATGACACGTTCATTTACCATAACATTTTGACACTTTCTCAGGACACCAGGTACCAATTTTTGCAGGAGGTGATGAACTTGGTAAGCACATATGATAATTATTTCATTACTTCTCCAGGAAGCCCTACATACTCCCCAGGCATTGCAGGGATAGGATTATTCTTTTGGACTTCCGCAGGCAAATCCTGGAACTCCACACATTCTTTGGCTTAAAGAAGATAACATCCATTCCATTCTCGATCACTTGCAAGAACTATTCTTGTATTCTCGCGGTGGCTAAGGAAGCCAAAAATGGACTAAAGACTCTGGGACTAACAGAATTCCACCTTACCAAAAACAATTTTGATCCAGTAGATAAGAAAAGAGAGGCGTTGCCCAGGGCATCCACACCACATAAAGTTCACATAGAAGATTTCTGGGTGGATTATCAGGATAATTTTGATCTTTGAGCCTGATAACATTCACATATGTCCAAAGGCTTAATGAAGGCCCTCAACCTTCAGGGCTTCTTGAAAATTTTTTTAGACAATGGGCCTCTTGAGGACCCAACATACAAAGAACAAGGGATCGATAAGTTGGATCTCCCTCCGGTGGATTGGGAAAACCTTGAGAACTTAACAATTGAGGATGTGAGTACCCACATCATTGACAACAACCATAAATATTTTGAGAGGGTGTGTCTGAGGAGCACCCGAAAGGGTCCAATCTTGTGGGGGTCTTCTTCAACCTCTGGAGCTGTAGGACCAAGCAAAGACAAGGGGAAGGAAAAGAAAGACAGCCCACCCCAAATTACTCCCCAGGGTCTGCTCCCCATGTTGGAGAAGATTGATGAGCAGCTGGAGGCATCTAGACAGATGAGCCAAAAGATAAGTGCCCAACTTTCCCATAGTCTCCTAGTTACAATAGTAGGATCCGCCTGCCTGGTGGGATCCCCTTATTTAGCAACACTCATGAGCTGGTAGACTGAGGCCAAGGCATAGTCTACAAATATTCTAGATGTCAGGGGCCCATAATAAAGAAAGAAGAAGAAAAGGGTAGACAATCCCCCGAGTACAAACACAGGCCCCAACATGCCCAATCTTCCCCCAGTAGAAGTTAGTTCAGACTCCGTCGAACTAGATGATCTCCCAGAGACCTCCCCTCCGCATGATGATTTTGATGATATATTTGGGATCGATGAGCTCATGATCAATCGTACCCCCAACCATCATGCTCCAAATGCCTTTAGTTACTTTGGGTGATCAAGTGCCCCACTATATGAAATTCAATGAGGTGGTCTCAACGACCCAACAGACAAACATTGGCAAGACACCTCCGCCACCTCCACAGAATGTTCCCATGGAGAAGGATGTCCTGGTGAATGACGCCAAAGATGAAAAACAGTAGCAAGATGAGGGGAGGATCCCTGAAGATATAAATATTGATTTAATAGATGCTAAAAAGGATGGGGAGAACCACAGAATGATAGATGATGCTTCTATCGATGGAGATGGGGTCCTTGATACCATAGAAGAGACCGCCACTAGGGTGGGAGACACTAAAACCCCTAGGGAATAGGAAAAGGAAAAAGAGTCTAATGCGACCATAGACACCAGAGGTACACCACCCAACTTTGAACAAGGCCCTGATGCTCAGGCCTTAATAGGAAGACCGCCCCAGCCGCCACAATGGCTGATAGAATCTAGGAAAAGAAAGGCCTCAGAGGGAGTAGGTGTTCCCCTCTCCTTGGCTAAGATGATGGCCCAACATCAAAATTCTAGAAAGCCCAAGAAGGTCAGAACCATCCATACCCTCCAGACTAGTCCAGGAGGAAATACAGTTGTAGTTGTGGCAACCCCTCCCCTAGATACAGATGCAGCAACTGCCAGAGCTGACGATTATGAAATCACAGAGGTGCCTCTAGGGAGGAGAGATAAGCAGGGTGAGTTAGACCTACTGAGAGAGGCCACCCAGGAAGTCAAGGCCTAGTATGATAAATTGACGCAGAAGTTAAAGGAGGAAAGACAGAAAAATGAAAATCTCCTCAGACTTCTAGCAGAACTTACACAACCACTGGCCAAGATCTATCTAGAAGCCTCCACCTCTGGACCACCACTTCCATAGGGTGACATGGATTCTCTAAGGGCCATGAAAAAGAAGGTGTAGGATGTAGATGGGTGGATCGCAGAATAAATCAGGGCCGTAAGGCAATTTTTAGAGGTGAAACTCCCAGATATTTATCTAGTCTGTAATCTTTTGGACTGGGTAAATGGTGCCATCATCCAATGGGAGTAGAACATAAAAAATTATGAGGGGTGGAGGACCACATTGGAAGAGGTAATAAGCTTTGGGGAGGAAGCTATCATTGAGGTAGGAATTTTGGGAGAGGAACCCTTCAGATTCCTCTGGGCCCAACACTCGAGACTTGGCGTCAAAATTGAGGTAAGAAAGCAACTGGTTATGGCCCTAAAGGATAAGCTCATGATGGTCTGGTATCCTTTGGACCTATATAAAGAATATGTTGGAAGGGTTTCACAAGTTGATCCCTTCACCACCAGGACCTGCACCCTGGAGGATTATGTCCTCAGTAAATATAATGAGCTGATGGAGTCTGAGTATCAGTTTGTCAGGGATTTTGACAGAGCAAAAATGTCAAGAATATCCAAGATGATGCTTTGGGCTCATGATGCTGTAAAAATAACTGAAGAATTCTGAGACAGGGCAGGAGACATTGAAGAAAAGTTTGGAATCATCAGTGACTAGTGGAATAGTGTCTAGGACATTGATGGGGATGGCATTAGCCAAATTTTGGAAGCAGTCAAGAACAAGGCATATTAAAGTTCTCCAGATTCCAGAGGTTTTCACTAGAAGGGTGTATTTTTAAACATTCATTATTCTTTGAGCGTAAGCTCCCAAACTCAAGAATTCTGGATCCAACAGTTTTATATACTTTCAATGACCTATGTCCAGGTTCCCTGGAGCCAACTGGTCATTATCTAGTAGTTAATAAAGGGGGTCAGAAATTAGGTGATCCCGATAGGGCATGTTAGGGGAGAAATGGCTCTGACAGGTTATTCTCCCAAGGTGCCACTCCAACATTAACTACTTGGCACATCAAACACAGTGAGCTGCATTTTGTATTGATGAGGCGTGTAGCATCAAACTCCACAAAGATCAAATTTCTTTTATTCTTACCCTAGCACTCTTTTCGATGCCAATTTTCTTGTCTTCTTCCTTTGTCATGCTAGACCTCTGGTCTTTTCGAGGTGATTGTAAGTGGTGCAGGTAGTACTGACCACCGGATATTATATTTTAATATTAAGTGTATAGTTATATTAGGTTAATTTTAGGGCAAAGTTTGGTATAAATAAGAAGTCCGACCTCATTTTAGAGGTCGGCAAAATTGATGATTTTGTAGTCCAAGTATTAGCAAATAACATTTCATTTTTTAGTAGTTGCAGGAGGTCAATGCTTAGTAGTTCTTAGTACTTAGATGCTCCCTTGGAGCCATTGATGTACATACCAATGATGCTAGAACACTCTGTTAATGAAGAAGGAAGAATATTTTCTTGCAATGATGTTGTGATTTTCTGATCTCCGAGTTGGAAAATACTCTATTGTGTTGTATGTTTTGTTGGTAATATTTCTTATTTGGCGGTTCTCCCAATTCCTTGTCCTTTTTCTGGTTATGGCTTATCCATTTCAGTCCCTTCTTGTTCAGTCTGGCTTCAACTGTGCAAATTTTCAGGTTTTTATGCCTATACATTGCCAAAATTGTCAAAAACCTGATAAACCCTAGCAACCAAATGTTAAACG